>JXCR01135784.1:3738-20123 GCA_002079205.1 Phalaenopsis hybrid cultivar | reverse complement strand
TAAGGCTAGATCCTAACTCCTACGAGAAAAACTAGACCTCACGAAAATTGAGGTCAACAAACCAGCAGCAGTTTGCCGTTTGAGCGACAACAAGGTGGAATGCAGGTTCTGGAAGGCAGTAGAAGGGTGAAAAACTGGCTATGGAAAGTGGGAACAGCAGCTAGGCTGCGGAGAGGTCGTTCAGGGTCGCTGGAACAGCAGCAAGGCGGCAAGGTGGATGGTTAGCGNGCTAGGCTGCGGAGAGGTCGTTCAGGGTCGCTGGAACAGCAGCAAGGCGGCAAGGTGGATGGTTAGCGTCTGCAGGAAACGACAAAGGAAGCTGTTTTCTGGGCTGCTGCAGCAGGAAAGGTAACGACGACAGCGAAGGGAGGGATGCAGAGGAAGGATAGGTCAGGATAATCATCACTACGGGAGCGAGATACAACAGAGCACCACTCTACCCTTCGATGCAAGCCTAGAAGGGAAAACCTGAGCCGCCATAGGCGATCCCAAACAAACACACAAAAAAACTAAGAATTCAAACCCTAACACCAACACCTACATAAGAAAGGAATAGAAAGAATGAAACTTACTAAAATGGACAACAACAATGATAAAAAAAGAAAATGGCGGCTGCTTCTCCCACCCCCACGGATTTGTATGCCGCGCTACCCGCATACCCAGGACCACGAGATCCCAGTCCCACATCGTGTATATCTATATGTATGTACATGTCTGCATACGTATACATCCACATATTTCTATGTTTGTCTATGTATTATGCGTGTGTGTGCGCGCGCGCGCGTACATGTGTGTTCACGTCTATGTGCATATATGTATGTGTACATATATTTACGTTTATGTTTGTTTAAGTATATCCATAATTAAAGTTTCGTTGGGAACACATTATGAAAGCTGCCACTCTAGTAAATTTCTTCCTCTGCCTGTGGTATTTTCCGTCTAGGTTTTCATATAAAATTATCGGTATGGTTTGTCTCTTTATTATTACCCTTTTCAAATGAACAAGAGGTTTGAGCATTCCGTACCACTGAGATATGCCTGGAGCTGTTCAGGAGAATCACGCTGAGGATCGATAGTGATAAAAACAGGCTTAACCTTTAGGTTATGTTGAGACTCTGATCAAGAAAAAAAAAAGAAAGGTAAGCAAGCCATTCAATGCAGTGAAAACATCGGGAACTATTAGTTAGATTGAATTGCGGCGCTGAGGTAATTTTAGTTGGACTTCAAGACTTGTGAATGGCAAATGATAGCAAGCAAAAGTAAGTAATTTTGGGAAAACAGCTTTTCATTCTCCGTGAATTATTTCGTAAAATTTAAGCAGAATAAAAATCATAAATGGATTATTGAAAAGCTCACACAGCAGAAAGCATACAAAAGACAGTAGAAGACAAAACTTTGGGTAAAAGTTTTTTTTATTATTAACTTATAGGGTATATATATATATATATATATATATATATATAAATCAATCCAATCTAATTTACAAACTTACCAAATATAAATTAGGAAAGAAAATAATTATGAAATAAAATATAAAAAAAAAAAAAATAGAAAAGCAATAAAACTAAAAAAGGTGTTTACAAAGATATCCCTAATAAAATCTTTCCATGATCTTGTGAAGCAGTCGGCTGGACCACCATGGAGAGAAGCCAAACTTCTCAGCTTTCCACACCCCCTCTCAAGTTGGTTGTAGATGTTGTAGAGATCAAGCTTGGTATCGATCTATGAGAAAATGCTTAAAGAAAGAGTTTTGGTGAAGACATCAAAAACTTTTTGGAGCGGGATATAGCCTAGTTTTATAATTCCACCATTAACATGTTCAGATATAAAGTGTCTATCAATTTCAATATGTTTGGTCCTGTCATGATGCACTGAATTCTTGCCAATACTGATGGCTACTTAACTATCAAAGAAAATTTGTATATGCCTATTGGAGGCACACTCGAATTCCATTAATAATTTTTAAATCTATATCCCTTCACAGGTTCCTAAGATGAGTACCCTATAAACTGATTCAGCACTACTTCTAGACATAACACTTCTTTCTTACTTCTCCATATAACCATATTTCCCCATACAGAGGAGCAATAACCTATAATTGACAATCTGTCAGTGAGTTCCCCAGCACAACTTACATCAGTGTAGACTTCTACCACTCTATTTCTGATTTTCTCAAAAATTAATCCATAATCAGAAGTATTTTGAAAAACCTCAAAATCATGTGCAACATCTCCAAATGCTCTTTATTTGGGTTTTTAATGCGTTGGCTGACAACGCTGATAGAATATGCCATATCTGGCCTCGTATGTGACAGGTAGATGAGTTTTTCAACAACTCTTTGGTATATTTTCATATCCATAGATACACTTTCTTCTCTTCTATTAGACTTTTAGTTGGGATTCATTGGAGTATCCGCAAATTTGCATTCAATCATCTATGTCTCCTTTAGTAGATCTAAGATATATTTCCTCTGTGATTTAATGATGCCTTTCTTGGACCTTACTGCCTTCATATCTAGAAAATATCTCATGTTTCTTATGTTCTTAATTTCAAACTCAGTGGCAAATATTTCTTTGATCATGAGAATCTCCCTTTCATCATGACCAGTAAGAATTATATCCTCATTACCATCAGTGCAGTTATCTTGAAAATATACATTAGATCTCATAGTTTTAGCAAACCTTTCAAACCACACTCTTGATGACTGCTTAAGCCCATAGAGGGACTTCCTAAATTTGCATGCTAGATGTTTGTTGGACTCGGTTCTCAATTTCTGATGGAATCTTCATATACATTTCTTCCAGATCCCCATTCAGGAAGGCATTTTTATGTCAAATTGATGCAGTCTTCATTCCTTTTTAACTACTACTGAAAGGGGAACTCTAATAGTATTTAGTTTGGCAATTGGTGCGAAAATATCTTAATAGTCAATATCATAGGCTTGAGTTAAAACTTTTGCAATAATTCTAGCTTTGAATCTCTCAATAACCCCATCACCTTTGTATTTGGTGTTGAATACTCATTTGCATTAAACTGGTTTCTTATCATGCGAGAGTTCGGATAGAATTTATGTCATTATGCTTTAGTGTTCGAATCTTCTCTTCAACTGTTTTTCTCCATTCTGGATTTTCAAAAGCTTTGTGAATGGATTTAGGAATATGCACACTATTAAGGCTAGAAACAAAAAACTTTGTCAGATGAGAATAGCTGCTCTAAGCTCTCCTGAATTGGATATCTAATGCACATTTCCTTGTCACAAACACAGAAAAAGAAGAAGATAACTCGTGAGTACTAGACTCCTGACCTAAAATGTCATGTTAATGTGGACTCAGGTTTTGGTTTGAGCATTTTTGTCCTTGCAAGTTGTCACCCACCTATTCAAGATTTTTCTTCCTCCTTGTGTCCAGCAATTCTTTGTTATGAACTTCAGGTTGGACAACCTTAACCAGGATAGAATTACTAGGTGAAGTAGATGGTGCAGCTGTCTAGATGTCATCAAGTGCATCCCAAAATTTATGTTTATCTGCACTGATTTGGGGTAGTACGATTGATTTTAAAAATATATGAAATACATGAAGTTGTAGTAATTTCTAATATCAAGAGAGTAGCACATATATGCCTTTTCAGTTGGAGGCATACCTAAGAAAAATACACATGATAGATTTAGCGGTTTTGGGAATGAATGTGAACAAAAGATACACACCCAAAGTTTGTAAGCGGTATAGAAGAAGAGAGATTTAAAGCGATGATGGATAACCATCAAAGCATGAGGCCTTTTGAATTTAAGTACCTGATCAAGCATTTGATTGATAGGATATATTACAGTAAGAATTGCTTCCCCTCAAAAATATTTTTGAACTTGACGGGAAGTCATAAATGAGAAGTATCAATACATGAACACACAAAGATAATTTCACTTTCTGAAAGATAGAACCCAATGATGGAATTGAAATATTTCTTTGCATTATCAGTTCTGAGGATATAAATTTTGCATTAGAATTGATTTTGAATAATGTCATGAAAGGTTCGGAAGATTTGTGTTGTTTCATATATCTCATTAGAAATACTCTAAGTAATTCTAGTATGATCATCAATAAATGAGACAAACCATCTCGCCTCACTTAGGGTTTTCACTATTGAATATCCCCAAATATCATTGTAGACAATAGAAAAAGGGTGTGAGGATTTGTATTGGACTATGAGATAAGTTTTTTAGAGTGTTTGACAAGTGAAAAATCTCACAATGATAAGAACTAGGGTTTTATTGATAAAGAACTCAGGATGTAACTCTACAACATAACTAAAAATAAGATGACCCTGGTGATAATGTCATAACATGACATATTTTCGATAGAAATAGCCTCAAGAGAATCAGAAATTTGAGATAAAAATAGAGGTAGGATCATTTGTGTGTTTAGATAATTTTTTCTTTGACAGGTATGAGTCCCGATGCATTTCAAAACTACCAATCACCTTCCCTGACTCCATCACCCGAAGTTCACAATAATTTGTAAGGAATGTAGTTATACATTTCATATTATGAGTATGCTTACTGATTGAAAGTAAATTACAGACCAACTATGGAACATATAAAACAGAAGAAAGAGAAATATCCTAGGAGAGCTTCACATCGCATTGTAGAACAATTTTTTAGTGTGATTCATCTGCAAGTATGACCATTCTAGATGTAGAAGCATCTTGATAATTGACTAAATTATTCATGCCTTCGATTATATGATCAGAGACTACTGAATCTATGATACAAGCTCTATTTCACCCATGATTAGCAAGATGGGAGAATGATGTATTACCTTGGTGCGTCACTAGGTTGGTGTGATATTCATAATTAACCTTCAGAGTATTGACTGTTGCTTATGCAGGTAGAGGAACGACCGTGGCAAGAAATGAAGAAAAGTAGCTATTAATAATGTTTCTGTTGTTGCTTGCTATCGCTGTTGCTGTAGGGCAGAAGAATTCTGGCAAAGAAGGTGCCTAAAGGGAGAAGCAGATGGAGGACCTGTTATTGGGAAGATTCTGGCTGTAGAAATAGAACAAATGAGATCCTGCAATGGAAATTTCGATGCTAGAGAGGATAGGAGGAGCTCCGGAGGAGAGCCTATAGATAAGTTGAAGGGATTCAATAGAGGCCCTGTAGCAGCTGAATTCCAGCCCCAGGGAGAATTTTAGTGGCAAAGGAGAAAAGGAAAGGGCCTGCATTAAAATATAAGGTTGCATGGAAGAGGAGTCAAAAAGAGATAATAAATGAAAGTAGCCACAGGATTCAAACGAAGTCAAACAATGCTTCAGTTAAAGTAGATGGGCTAACCAGAAGAGCTGTCGAAGTAGTCGAGTGATCAAGATGAGCAGACAATCTGGTCAACGCAGATTCAGTGTTGTTCAAAGCCAAGGATTTTGTGTCATTCGAAGCAGGCGAAGTAGTGGACCATCTACGCGGATGAAGTAGCAGGCGTTCGAAGTCGAATGTGAAGAGATGACAAGGAGATGCCGCTGGAGACTAAGATGTGAAAGGCATAACTAAGAAGAAGCTCAAGGTGGACAAGCTCCAGAGACGACAGCTAGGGTATGCTCATAACCCTGAGATTTGAAGACAACGCAAATGAGAGCCGTACTCGAGCTGCGACCAATGTGGCAAGATGAAGCCGGTGGTTGAGATAGATGATGCCACAGACGAAGGATGAAACATCCAATATTGAGTTATGTAGACAAAGGAATTCTATGTTGTAGACGGAGACAAGAAGAATGCCATTGATCCTTGAATCGTTCGTCTTCAAATGTACAGATGAATGCAAAAGAACTTTGGGTTGCTTGCTCATGCAAGAAAACGAGAGAGGTAGAAACGAGACAAGAAGACGAATGAGGAAGGGCCAGATGTCACATGAGATGGCGCAGCAGCAATGAACCTGTGATGTCCTAGCTAGATGATGAGTTAGAGACGAAGTAGTGATCGAGCGTATGTTAGTCTCTAAGATGTCCAGCAAACGAAATAAGTTTCTGAGAGCTTTTATATCAAGTAAGAAACAAACTTTGGGAGAAAAAATTCTTCTTTTTTCTTATTCACATGTAAAGTACAGATATATAAGAAACCAATCCCTCCTAATTTACAAACTTACCAAATACATCTAGTTTAAACTAGGAAAGAAAATAATTTTGAAATAAAAAGATAAAAAACAAAAAAAATGAAGGGAATAAAACTCAGAAAGGTGTTTCCAAAGATATCCTTAATCACATCTTTTCATAATTTTGTAAAGCAATTAGCCAGCCCACCATGGAGAAAAGCCAAACATCTCAGCTTTCCACAAATACTATTATCAGTTAATGATAATCCAGATATAGTAGTATAAAAAAAAAACCTAACTTCTATGCGCAAGCCGAGTTTATGGGAGCCAATATGATAAACAAACAAAATAGTAACAAAAAGACTAAGAAGCATTATTGGACAATAAAATTTATGATTCAACAAGACAATAGAGAATATATATAAGAGAGGAGAGCATATATGATCCGCTATAATAAAGTCAAATTAGTTGAGAAATATATGGGGTATAAAGAAAATTCTTCCTAAGATGATTGCAGCACAACAAATCCTGACAAAACTTAAAAAAAATAAAAAAGAGGGAGAGAAACCCAAATTTTTCTTGAACCAAACAAAAGAGAATAACATAACTGAGAGAAGAAACAAAGATTATTTGACTAATACAAACAATTACCCATTTAAAAGTTCTTCAAAAGTGCAACTTCCAAAATGTTAATGGAATCATATCATCACCACAATCATGCATTTAGTGCATCAAGATAATATTCCATAATAATAAATAAAGGGAAATTTACATACCTAGCACAAATTTCTTATTCACATATCTCACATCTAAACATAGCACTTTGGTGCTTTAAACCTATGCACGAAAATGGGTATTTCACTTTTAAAAAGTGGTAATATTGTTATTTTTATGTGATATTAAACATTTGAGTGTTGTGTGTGTAAATATGAAAATGTAGGTGTGAGATATGCTTGTTATGTAAATTCCCTAAAATAAAAAAGTAATCATTTCACCCTCTCGTCTTTTTTCCACACTTTACTATTAAGTTCCTCAAGCTCAAAATTTATTTTTAAATGGTATGCAAACCAAAGCTCACGGAATTCATTGCTAACCCAAAGCCAGCTAAAGAAGCATCGTCTAAGGCCCTATATATCGTTAGCATATAAAAGAGTTAAAAAGTAATGATTTTAAATCTGCATCAGATTTAAATTTTCATTATGAGTTATCAAGAAAACAAATTTTGCAATAAAAATTAAAATATATCCTAATGCTAATAACAATTTTTTTAATCTTATAATCACCTATTTTAAACCTTGTAACCATATTCACTAAACTAATGTGTTGAATTCCAAACAAATCTTTCCGTTGACTCAATAAAATGAAAATAACTTTTGGATCTCCATCATGTCTCCTCTCAAAGTTTAATACTCTAAGCTCTCAAACCTAGAAAGTTTGAGAACAACATCAATAAGCTCAGGAGACACTTGAACTTAATTTGCGGGACTTCCAATGAACATTTGTTGCACATTGAAGCAAATCCAATGATGCTAGATATTCATGCCCCATAAATGGTTATACACTCTTTTAAAATGTTGCAATGGGGCAACCTAATACGATGAAAAATTATGTAACACCGTAACTCTCTCTTCAACCAATACCTTCTGGAAAGAGAAAAGTGTTGAAACAGTCTCCCAACTCTTTGTAGCGGTCATTTTAGTTCCAGAGCCAATAATGTGGCAATTTAATCCTCAGACTCTTTTAGGCTAAAATAGTCCTCATTGAAAACTATTTAAGCCCATATTAGCTTAGCGATTGATTTAACACTTTTATAGACTCTAGGACTAAAATAAAATCATATAAATAATCAAGGGGATATTTTTGGCATTTCACTCGTTCCAGAAAATAACCTGCAACTAAAAACTAAACCTTTTTTTTCTACTTCCCTAAATCACGATGATCTATTACAAATAACAATGTCATTGATGTTAATCAATCAATGTTGCTCCCTATAACAGATAGAGTTCACCAATTATGCTCATCTTCAAAAAATCAAAGCATCCTTGCGAACTTCAAAAACTTTCTTTAAAACAAACAAAAAAAGATATATATATATATATATATATATATATATATATATATATATAATAAAAAAGTAGGATTTGATTCATATCACACAATGGCCACGTAAGTGTTGCTTAGTATAACTCCCCTATAATTAAGGAATCATCTCACAACAACACATTAAATATACGCTCACTCAGAAAAAAGTCCCTCCCTTAAGCTCAATTCATTTCTTTCTTTCAAACAAAAAGCCAAAACATGCAAACCAATTCAAAGAAATTCAATGCTAACTCGCAACTAGTTACTTACCTTGATTTTAACTATCTTAAATCTCAAGCATTGAAGTAGTACAATGAGGTGCAAGATAGGTGAGGCTCTCTCTCTCTCTCCGCGTGCGCGAGAACAAATGCACTACTAACAAACATCAATGCTACATCAAGCCATCAATAACATGCCACAAATGAAAAGCGATGGCCATTCTTTCAAAAATAAATAAATAAATAAATTATAAATTCCCTCCTAGCAAGAGAACGTCTGCTATCCTCATAGTTTTCTTTTTTATCTTCCACATTGATACAACAAGTCAAGATTCAAATTCATAATGCAACTAATATGATGCCCACAATAGGAAAGTTGCAAATTAGTGTTGATATTTGCGTCAAACATATTCTGAATGCAATAATAGCATTGAATTTGCATCTGAATTATGAGAAACTTGGAAACTCATTATTTGTGGGGACAAAGGCATCGAAAAGTTTCACTGCAAACAACTTGCATTATTTGCGTTGACATCTTTTTCAATGCAAGATGATTGCGTCACACTTTACGTCAAAAATTTGTGGATGCAATCTCGTTGCGTCGACAATTTGTCAACGCATTATATCTACTTAATAACGTCAAATTAACCGATGGCAAATCTAACGCTATCGAATTTGCCTACTCAAAGTTGACATAATTGACCTAAAATAGAGCTCCCGTGCAACAGTTTTATTCCCTCATTCCTGTTTCATTTCTTCTTAACTCTGGCAAGACCTGCACGACATCTCCATCAAGCGAGTTGGAGTGTCAAACGTGTTCCACCATCGAAATCTTGGCTCTGACGAGCAATACTCCTCTCTGACCTTTAGACAATCTTTTATTTTCTCTTGAGGCCCTCCTCCATAATATTTGATGCTTTTACTTTTCTTTTTATGTAAAAATTGATGTTTCGGTTTTAAATATGTAATGCATAAAAGTTGTATGGGTTTCAAGTAGAATTTGAAGTTTAGGGGTCAGATATGTAAGACATAAAAATGGGTGATTTTTATATAAAAAATAAAGTATAAGTGTTAGATATGTTGTCCTATAAAAGAAAAGCATAAAAATAAGTTAATTGTTGCTGAGATGAGAATGCTTAGGTGGATGAGTGGCTTTACTCTTAGTAACAAAATGTGAAATGAATATATCCATGAGAGGGATAAGAGAAAGGACACTTGCATACATACCACCCAATTCGTAAGTATTTATATCTAAAGCCTAAACTTTACTATTTGCATAAGAATTGTGTGATTAGTTTCTAAAATTTTATGTGTTACATTTGTGATACATAAGAATTGTGGAGTTTTTATGTAATATTTAAGTTTAGGTGTTAGATATTAATACATAAAATATGAGTGGATCTATGTAAAAATTAAAGTTTAGGTATTAGATCTGTAATACAATAAGAATTATGTGGTTTGTATACAAAAAATAATGTTACAGTGTAGATATGTTATACATAACAATAGTATGGTTTGTATGAAAAATTAAGATTTAGGTGTTAGATGCGTAAAACCTATGTAATAAATAAGAATTGTGTGATTTTATATAAAAATTGAAGTTTATGGTGTTACATATATAATACATAAATTGTATGGTTTGTACGCAAAAAATGAAGTTTATGCGTTAGATTTGTAATACATAAGAATTTGTGTGTTGTGTATATTCAATTTGAAGTTTAGGTATTACATATTGAATACATAAAAATTGTGTGGTTTGAACGTAGCAATAAAAATGTAAGGGTTGATAGTTTTGTCATCTTAAACATCAACGACCATCTCATAACCCTATTAGAAGAGTAGATGTTTTATATTTAACTTACGTTAAGAAAGATATAGATAGACCTAAAAAGTCTTGGAACATGTTCTATAAAATAATACTTAATCTATTATAATTAAATGAAGTTATGACACTTGATAAAACACCTGAAAAAAAATTCAAGTAGTCGACCCCACTCAGTGGAGAAAAGACTTTTTTTATGTTATTGAATGATGTGTTTTGTATGTAAAGATTAATTTTTTTTAGTGTTAGATATGTAAAAATCCATAAAGCAACATATATGTTGCGGAGATATATTAGAAATTTGAGATCATAGATATATAATATATTGTGTCTATGAAAAAAAATGACTAACTAATGAGTTCTTGAATGATGTTGAGAAATTTGTATAGGTGGCATCACAGTTGCCAATTTACCTTTCAGAAGATAAGTTTCGATGTCATTGTGCAAAACATAAAACAAACATACCTAACAGCTAATGAAATCAAATTAGATTAGTATCATAAAAGATTTAAACTCAATTATTGATTTTGAACTGCAAATGATGAGTATAAATCAGATGTTCAGTACAATCATGTTGATATATCATCCAGTTACGTCTCTCTAAAGAAACACAATCAGGACACATACAAATAAATAATTTATGATGCGCGCAGAGCCCATTTTACTGGGAGCGTGCCCGAAAAAAATCAAACACCGAACAATGAAGTGCAACAATTCTATGATTTATTGAATGTTGCATAGCAACTTTTGTGGGAAGGTTACACTATATATAAAGAGTTATCGGTGACACTGAGAATGTTGAGCATCAAATATGATTTTAACAAGCCAGGAGAATACTTCAATCAGGTAGTAACATTATTAAAGAAAACGAACCCTACAGAGAATTTAGTTCTGGAAGACTTGTACAGAACAAAAAAAATTGATATCAAAATTAGAGTACTATCAGAAAATATAGATTGTTATATTAACGGTTGCATGTTATATTATAAGGTTGATGCAGAGGAGACGCAATGTAAAGTTTGTGGTGTTGATAGATTTAAACCAATGAGGCGAAGAGGTAAAAATAAAAAAAAAATATTCCATAAAAGTCTCTTCAATTTGTCTCTTATACCATAAGTTTTAAAACTATTCGCTTCTATGCATATAACTCCTCAAATGACATGACACAGTACCAAATTTGTTCATACTAATTTTATCAGTCATCCGTCACATGATGAAGTCAAAAGACTTTCATCACATGATGAAGTCAAAAGACATATTCAACCGTAATTATCCTGACTTTGCAACTAAACCACGTAATGTTAGGCTTGACTTATGTTCAGATGAGTTCATATCATACATTCACGCCAAAACACCACATTCATGTTGGTAATGATTATTACGCCATATACTTTACCCCCTGATATGTGCATGATCGCGTCATTCTTATTTCTGACGTTGATCATTTCATGTCCACAACCCAAAGAAAAAAATTAGTGTCTGCTTACAGTTTCTGATAAATGAGCTTCAAATATTGTGAGAAACAAATGTGTTAATTTATGATATCACTACAAAAAAGAATTTCCGACTAAAAGCAACTCTTATGTGAACAATTCATTATTTTCCAGCTTATGGGATGCAATCTTGTTATAGCATAACCAGAAAATTTGTTTGTCCTTACTGCATGGATATATTCAAGTTATTCAATTTAAAGCATGAAAAAAAAATTATTAGTTCAATTGTCATAAAAGGTTCTTAGCACATGATCACTCATTCAGAAATAATATAGATGCATTTTTCAAAAATAAAATTGAAAAATCAAGTCCATTCCCGAAAGTAACCGGAGCCGATTTATGACAGATGATAATTGAATAATTAAAGATCACCGAGAAACCAGAACTAGCTTCAAATCGATTTATTGATTTCGGTGTTATACATAATTGGATGAAGTGGGGTATTTCTGGGATCTTCCATACTGGAGAAGTAATTTGATTAGACATAATCTCGATGTTATGCATATTTAGAAAACTTTTTTTGCTAATATATTCAATATTGTGACAGATATTAAGTATAAAACAACAAAATGTCATAGCAACATTGAACTTGAAGAGTATTGCAAGATGATAAAATTAAAACTTCAAGAAACAAATGCATAAACTAATAAAAACTCAACGTTACATACCGTCTCATATTGGATCAACGATGAATAATATTTGATTGGAAACATTCCCTGATCAAACTTAAACCGATGTGTTGATTTGGGATGGGGAAGATATTCATCATAAAAAATCATGATTGTCATATTTTTTTAGTGTCTCCTACCAATTGCATCTAATACCCAATCAAAGTTGGTACTTAATCCATTGATTGCTATCATTGCATTATTTAAGGAGTTGTGTAATGATTCTGAATATTGATTCGTTGAAAAAATTTTAATCTAAGTATCCTTATTATTATGCAAGCTCGAATATATATTTTCTTTAGTTTTCTTTAACTCTAGGAGCATTTGCTTATACATCTATATTATGAGGTTATATTGGGGGAGCCCAAGGTAATACAAACGGATATATACCTTTGAGAGACATGTCTTCTCGTTGTGTATAGTCACATATTGCATTTTATTTTAGACTAATGTACTGTCATATTTATTCAAATATATCTCTATCTTACAAATTTTCAAATAAATCAAAAATTTATTAAAAATAAAACATATATGGAGGACTTGATATGTAAGACTTACTGCATAAAACAATTACCTTACGTTCTTATTATTTCGAACAAGGGCAGCAATACATCAAATTGTCGGCGGCATGTCTTCATAGTCAAAATTATTTGTATTTCAAGTATCATGATAACTATCAATGAGGCATGGTACACGCTAGTTCAACAATAAAAAGCTTCTTCTACTGAACTCTGATGAACTGCAACCATTTATGAAGTAAGAATTTTAGTATCAGAAATTTTCTCAGTTATTATTCATAATTATATACTAATTAACTCCAACATACAAAAAATAATAATGTGAACAAATTATTTACCTAACGATTGAACTATGTGATAATTCTAATAAGTAAGAAAATCAAAAAAGAATTTCTGACATTATTCAAGTTATACGTACGTTGAAGTAACTCTTTAATTCACCGGTACAAAACATAGTCATCACATTCAAAGTAAAACTAATTATACTTTGAAACTTCTTATATGTTCATAATACAAGCAAAACTATGGTTTAAACAAATATTAGATCTTATTTGAAGGCACAATCGTAGCGTCACAACATGACAAATATTTGATGTGAAAGATTATAGATTTCACATGAGTTCTTTGTGTAAAGAGAAGGAGCTATAGAATTGTGATGTTTGTGTTAGAGAAAACATACACATAAATATTGAAATCAATTATTATGACACATTTGAAAAATATTTCAGTTGAAATATTTAGATTATGTTGTGTGCATTATATCCATTTTTAACTGTGTTTTGATCTTGTTTCTAGTCAAAGAACAAGAGCACTAAGCTCGTATAATATTACCAAAGTCAAAATGAACAAAATATATGTGAAGTCTGATTTATTTATTTTAGCAAGTTAAGATTGTAAGGTTTATTACCTTTAATATCCTGATAGAGTAAGGGATAAAATTGATTAGGTCATCATTATAAATAGCAAAACAAAAAAAAATATTGATATGTAGGCTATTATCGAATCTTTTCACAAAAAACATAGAGAGTCAGATTTTTGTATTGAACTTGATTCAATCAAAGAAATGTTTACCATAAAGGATACAATTGATATTTAAGAAGTTCCTCAAAAAATGAATGGTAATGACATTGAAGAAAAAATTTTAAGCTCATTATCGGATGACTCGTCAAACGAAACAAACAAAATGATAATGTATATTTAGATGATAAGTTTCATTTAGTGTTTTTATTTTTATTGTTTTTAGACGTAATTACGACATGTTTTTTATTTTGATTTTGCACCATCCTACTTTTACTTTTGTTGTTTATATTAAACTTCTAATTATTTTTATTGTTTTTACATGTAGTTACGGCAAGTAGTCTTAATTCTGCACTTACCTGTTTATAATTGTGTGACTAATATTATACTGTCTCTAATTACTTTTTTGTTAATATTAATTTTACTAATATTTTTTTTTCTTATTATAATTGGCATCAAGTGGTGTTGTTGATCAGCCACCTGTCCGGCCTCATCTTCAGAGCACTTTAGAGAGTACATACAAGAGGATAAAGGATGTTTGTCTCGCTCTAACAGACAAAACTAATTCTTCATTAGTGAACAACACCACAACTACTACAGCCCCTCCCATATACTCTACAGTTTCTCTTATCAGTATTGCTACTTTGTTTCGACAATCAGGTCCCGTTATAGCCCCTCCCGCACTAGATCCCTCTCAAGCACCAGCTCTTACATCCACATTAGCTTTCACTCAGCCATTAGCTCTCTTTTCGAAAAGTCAGGCCCCTCGACTCCCACTCCTCCGAGAAAACTCACTTCTAGTCGGGTATATGTTGTGTCGGAAGGAGACTCGTAAGTTATCTTTAACATTATAATAAATTCAATGTCTNCCGCACTAGATCCCTCTCAAGCACCAGCTCTTACATCCACATTAGCTTTCACTCAGCCATTAGCTCTCTTTTCGAAAAGTCAGGCCCCTCGACTCCCACTCCTCCGAGAAAACTCACTTCTAGTCGGGTATATATTGTGTCGGAAGGAGACTCGTAAGTTATCTTTAACATTATAATAAATTCAATGTCCATCTCGATATTATTTCTATTTCAGGTTCATTCCCCCCATGCCTCCTGTGATACGCAACATGGAGATCATCCGGAGCAGATACGATATTTCATCTCTCCTAGAAACAGATCATGATTGCGACTCAGGACATGTAGTTCCCGGGGTTTGANTATTTCAGGTTCATTCCCCCCATGCCTCCTGTGATACGCAACATGGAGATCATCCGGAGCAGATACAATATTTCATTTCTCTCCTAGAAACAGATCATGATTGCGACTCAGGACATGTAGTTCCCGGAGTTTGAGGTAGAATCATATAATTTGAATTAGAATACTAATTTTAAGTTCTTTTATTTTACAACTCAACATTGAACAATTTTTAGTTTACAGGAGTTCTACTGGCTGTCGAAGCATCACCAGCAGATCCACCATATTTTTGAGGCGCGTGATAGACATTGGCTGGATGACATGTTCACCACAGCCAGCAGGAAGCGGCTCATCTGGGTGGGGGAGGAGGTTTGGGCTTAGTTAACCAGAGCCTAAGCCTCTCTAAATTATCAGAGGAAGAAGCAGATGAACTAGCAGAACAGGACGACCGAGGGGACCAGGGGGGCTGCATTCCACATTAGAGACCCAATCCCCCACACACAGCTATGCTTGTAGAGTGAGATCAATTTGAATGTAAATTAAGATTCTTTTTGGTGAATGCTAATTTGTCAAAATCGTGTACAATAGTGGTCGACCAAGTATAGGTAGNCAATCCCCCACACACAGCTATGCTTGTAGAGTGAGATCAATTTGAATGTAAATTAAGATTCTTTTTGGTGAACGCCAATTTGTCAAAATTGTGTACAATATGCTCCGTGTGGGGGATAGAAACTTCAATGTAGAGTGAGGCATCCCGGACCCCATTGATCGTTTTATTTTGTTGGTTCGTCTGTCTCTTCTTCTACTAATCCGGAGAGACACATTCTCTGATCAACCCATACGGGTCACTCCCCTTTCCTGTGGACTGTCATGAACATGTCACCCAACCGATAATTGTCACAAAACTCAAAAATATAGTGGATCTGTTGATGATGCTTTTATATCCACCAGCACCTCTGTAAATTAAAAATTATGCAATTTTGAGTATTATAACAAAATAACTCAAAATTAGTATTCTAATTAAAATTAATAGATCCCACAAAGTTCCAGAATCATATGTCCCCAGTCACAACCGTCATCTGCTTTTAAAACAAATACGCAGTATCATATTTACTCCGAATGATCTCCGTGATGCATGTCACGAGCCGCCTTGAGGGAATGAAACTAAAATAAAAATATTAGTTACACAAAATATCGAGATGAACATTGAACTTATTATAATGTTAAAAATAACTTACGAGTCTCCCTCCAACATAATATATACTCGGTCGGAATGCCCTCCATCAGAGGAGTGAGAGTCGAGGGG
>JXCR01135782.1:46380-63274 GCA_002079205.1 Phalaenopsis hybrid cultivar | reverse complement strand
AGTGATCACACCTACTAAATGTCAGAGGTTATGACCAATACGTGGAACTCCAAGTTGAGTAGAGAAGAGTGTAGAATTTCTAATGGTGAGGGTTCCTTGTCTAGTTTTCTAAGAATAGTCGATAGGAAAGTCTTATGGCTAGACCTTAGGCTACTAAAGAGGAAAAACTAAACCTCAACCAAAAGTGAGGTCAACATACCTGCAGTATATAGAGCCCAATTTCATAGTCAGAAATCCTCTACAGGTAATTTTTTTTATTTTTCATGTATTTATTGTTTTCTTTCAGCTACTAAATTTTATACTAAAATTTTTTTTTAAAATCACTTTAAAAACTTAAGTTTGTGGGAAAGAAAATTTTATTTTGAAAAGAAGTAAACTAAATTTTATTTGTTCTCAATTAACTATATTTTCAAAGTTAATTTAACATGGTTCGAGATATTAAGATTTAACTTTAAATGACTATACTTATGTTTATAAATATTATGGTAAATTTAGGTAAAAAATTGTTAATAATGAAGCTCAATTCTAAAGTTAAAGATATTATGTATGATAAGATAAGATTAGCTTTTCTATTTAAAGTAAAGGAAGTTGTCTTTTTGAAGTGTAAGGAATTTTAGAGTTTCATGTAAGAAGACAAGAATAAGACTTTATGAAAAATCATAAACTAATATGAATCTATAAAAAAAGAAATGTATAGAGTTTTAACTTTAAGAAGTGGTTAGTGAAGTTCAAAATTATTAAATGATATACAGATATAGTAATCCTCACTTGAAAAATAAAAAAAGAAAAGAAAAAGAAAAGAAAATATTGAAAAGATCCTAAAATAAAAAAGGGAAAAGAAAAGAGAAGAAAAGAAAAGAAAAATAGGTGAGGAGGAGCTTGAAGAGATGTCTAATAAAAAATTTCTTCATTTGAATCAACTTAAGGAAGGAGCTTTATTACATTTTCTAAACTTACATTGGAGTATTAGCAACATTAATAATAAAGTTTTCATGAAGTTCTTCATATGAATGTTTTAATTGTCCTTAATATGACAAATTGCAATTCTTTTTTAAATGAATAGAGATTAAGAAATCTTAAATTTGATTACTAAGTACTCTTAGACATAGAGTTTCAATCTAAGTTATTAAAGGTTTTTCTTAAATTTTACTATTCTATTTATTAAACTAAAGTATAGAAGTTATAAGTTAATCTCTATCCTAAGTCATATGTTTTTATGTAATAAAAGTGTCACTTGAGGACATGTAACATTTAATTTTGGGAGATTTTGATACACCAAAATATTATATTATTTTAAGCAAATATTTTATGCTTATTTTTGTTGATATTGCACTTTAAAGAAAGGTGTTTTCATATTTTTGTTGCAGGTATATCATTTTTAGATATTTGGAGCAAAAAATGTCAAAAAAGACGAAATATGAAACCAAAACAACGAAGATTGGGATTTTGGCGCATGATGTGCCAGAACGGCGCATGATGCACCGTTTGACAGAGAACTGGCGCATGATGCGCCAGAGACAATTTTTTGCAAATTAAGGTGGTTCGAGATGAATTTTGCGCTAATTTTCAAAGGGACACTTGTTCTACACACCTATTGAAGTAATTCAATATATCTAGATACTTTGGAATGTTCTTTTATGAAGGGATATGTCTCTTGGATCAAACAATCTTTTGAATTCAAAAGAGTTGACTTTTGGAAGGAACTTTTGGAGGGTAATTTTGAATTCTTTTTCAAAGGAGGCAGCCTAAAATAAGAGAAGGCTTGATAGAGTTGGCGTGAGAGAAAAGAAAGGGAGAGAGTGAGAAAGTTGACTTGAGAGGCAAGAGGAGAGAAGAGTAGATTTTCTTCTAGGGTTGTAAGAGGAGAGGGAAGCTGAGAGATTTCTTCTTCATTACACTTCTAAAAAAGAATTGAGTGAGATTAAAAAGAGAGAAAGGCTTGGAGAGAACTTCTAGGAACTTTCTTGGGAAGGATTGTGAGATAAGTTGTGTCTTTTATTTCTTTTATTTTATAAACTTGTTTTTATATATGAAATCTGTGTTTTGTCGTATCCTTCTCATGAATTCTGAGTAGTCTTCTTTATCCTTCTCCCTACCTTGAGATATGGTTTTGTGAAGAATTGATTTTGTTTTTTACGGTTTTAAATGTTAATAATTTGTGATGATTTGAACTCCAATCTTCATTTACTTTTCGATCTGGCCAATTGAAATGTTAAAACTTGTTGAGAGACATATGTTCTGAAAAGGGATATGATTTCTACAACATAGGAAAAATCACATTTGATTTCATGGGAGAGTTTGTTATCCATGGGATTGGGTGCAAATAAATAGGGAATTATACTTTGTTGGATGCAGAATTAGAGATATTAAGGTGATATATTAAAATCTCCAATTTGGTCTAGTTGATTGGAAACCGATACAAGATTGTTAGCCCTGAAGTGAGGGAGTAATGGGAGCTTTAGAGTGGCAGCCGGTATCCTCCCAGCCTAATCACAAAATTAGGGACAAAACTCTGGATTAGTCAATGTTCTTTATAACACTCGGAAGAGATTGCTTCTATTTGGCACAAAATAATTTTTATATATTTTGTCAAATGATTTCAATTTCTTCACAATCCATACACTCATTATAAAGGGGAAGGATTCTTTCTTAAATTTGAACTTTCAGTCAAAACAAAAACTTTGTCTAGTTTTTGTAATTTTACTTTTGAAAGTTAGTTCTTAGTTAGTTAACTTTGTTTTTCAACTGCATTTTATATAGTATTTACCTTAGTAGTTAATATTCAATACTTCGCACTTTACTTTTATTTTTATATTTTTAAATTATAAAATAATTTTAAAAACTTACTTCAAGGATTTTCCAACTTCCCCGTTGGATTGATATCTAAGACTCCATTAGAGTCCTTTATTACTTGAGTGATACGTATACTTGCGTTGCTTTGGCAATTTGAAAATAGTTTTATGAGATAAACTATTTTCATAAAAAGTACTTTTTTAAGATTATATTACATATTTATTATATATCTGTCGTGTGTAATTTTGGCATACGAAAAAAGAATTGCAAAATTTACACACTAAATCTACCCCTCGCATCAATATGCCAACTTTTCTTGGAAGGAACGTAGTTGTTTCAAGGTTTTGGGATGTGGCATTTCCATGATAGCTTTAATCTTACCTGGGTAGATCTTGATTCCCCAATGAAGAACAACAAATCCTAGAAATTTCTCGGAGGTGACGACAAAGGCACACTTTAGAAGATTCATCTTGAGATTGTATTGTTATAATCATTCGAACACGATCCTCAAATCGTACAAATGGTTTTTTTTCTATTTACTTTTGATGACCAAATCATCCATGTAGCATTCCACTTGGTTTTGAATGAGGTCATCAAAAATCTTCGTTATTGCTCGTTGATATGTCGCTCTAGCGTTCTTCAATCCGAATGGCATTACTATGTAGCAGAAAATTTCAATCGGCATTTTGAATGTTGTAAGTACTGTATCTTCTAGAGTCATCTTGATTTGGTTATATCCTGATGATTCATCCATGAAAGAGAAAATCACATGTGTCATGCGATGTCCACTATTAATTCTGGTATCAGTAATGGCAACTCATGTTTTAGACATGCTTTGTTTAAATCCCTGAAGTCGACACATACACGGATTTGTCCATTTTTCTTCTTAACTTGCATAATGTTGGCTAACCATGTCGGGTACTGCTCTTCTCACACAAATTTAGCATATATTAACTTCTTTACGTTTGTAATGACTTGTTGCTCTATCTCAAGATGCATTCTTCTGTTAGCTTATTTTTGTCTGCCCTGAGCTTATGAACTGCAACTTCTACTGACAGCCCTGACATTTCATCATAGCTCCATGCAAAGCAATCTTTAAATTTTGACAATAACTTTATCAATTTTTTGGATTCTTCTTCGTTGAGCAGAGAACTTATAGAGTTGCTTCTCAGTCCTGAGGTTGGTTTCTTTCAATTCATCCACTGTTGACTTGATCTCTTCTTCAAATTCTAGCGGAGCGTCATCTATTAACTGATATTCAGAGTCATCCTATATATCGAGGCAATCCTTTTCTAATTCTTTAGTAACAGCCATGCAAAATTATGAGTCATCGATTGGTCTTACAATACCAAATCTGAGACCTCTCGAGTTAAGAGTTCGACTTTTAACATTCCATAGTTTCTCAAAAAGTTATAGCTTATCTTTTGGCAATTGCTTTGACGCATATCCCTATTGAATTAACTTTTGTACACTAAAAGAAAAGTAACCAAAAGGTAATTTCATTAACTCATTAGAATCCTCTTCCAAATTTACATAATTTACATAATTAGTAGAAGGGGAAGTAAGGTAAAACTTGATCGGTTTTGAACCAACACTACGAACTTCCATGACCTCTAAACTCTCAACCTTTTGAGGGTGGATTGGATTAAGTGTCATGACATTCATATAATGGTTGATTTGATCATACATCATCTTGTATTCACTTTTCTCCACAACTTCCAAGGAAATCTCATACTAAAGTTTCTTCTATTTTTTCATCAGCATTTCTTCCTCGGAACTTTCTTCATCAGAACTTTCTTCCATGTCGATGTTGATGGTTAGCCTAGTCCATTCAACAATCGTGTTGGTTCTTCCTTGTCCACATATGTGCCCTCGATCTCAGGTGTATGGGCTAAATGAACCTATACCAGCTCGTTGTGAAGGAATGGTAGCAGGTCGCTGAAGCGGAGTTGAATGGCCTCTTCTTTGTGATTCTTTTGAATCATCTGCTTCATTTGCTATAATTTCATGGGAAAAGACATATTTATTTGGAGGCGCGTAGTAAGCGGCGTCTTCATGGATACCCACTTCATGAACTGAGAATGCTTGTAAATTTTCTTTAATGCAATGTTATTTTCCTTCTTTGAAATACTTGATATACTGATGTAATGATGAGAGAACCATATTATGCTCGTGAATCCATGGTCGTCCAAGTAAAGCATTGAAAGAGGTCTCCACGTCGATGAAATAAAATTTTATAGTTGTTACTAGTCCTCCAATTTTCATTAATTGTGTAATCGGTCTAAGGGATCTTTCTCCATTTTAGTTAAATCCTCTTAACATCATTTTATCAGTTGTAAGCTCTTGAGCCTCAATATCCATATATGTCAATGTCCGTAGACTCATTAAGTTAAGTGATGCTCTTGGATCTACCAAAACTCTGGATAACACAAATCTACCAAAATTAATAGAGATGTAAAGTGGTCGGTTATGGTCAGTGGTGCCGAGCAATAAGTCTTTATCTCTGAAGGTTATCCCAATCTATTCTTTTAACGAACAAACTTCATCTGAGGATGTGCTGGCCAACTGAACTAAGCAAATCTCCGGGTCAAGCAAGGTTGTAACCAGACTCTCTCATCTTCTTTGACAGGATCAAAGCGTCGTAGATGCTTAGTTTGGTCGGCAACCTCATAAGATGAGCTAGCATGTTATAATCCACTTTGTATAATCCTCTAATACTTAATTGATTATGTGGTTCTTCCACCGGCGAAGCTGGACGTAGCTCTTCTTGAGTGACTATTTGTTTCCCTTTATCCACCAGAGTTGTTCTCGAGGATAATACTTCTCACTTATATTTATTTATGTGATTTCTTCTTCTTCTTAAGATGTTGTACACAAAATTTTCTGTGTTCTTCTTCTTATGAGGGATCTAAATTGACGACGAGTGGTGTACCATGGTACTCGAGGACTGGCTCCTCACTCCTAGTGCTATCGTAATTGGTGTCGTCGATATCTTCAGCATTCTCGTTAACAGGTTCATTGAACTTAAGTATGATTTAAGGATCGGTTTGGGAATCGAGATTGGAGTTAGATTGAATAAAATCAGTTATTTTATCACTAGAAATAGTTAGAACGTAGCGAAATGATAATCATTATATTCATAATACCCCGTTGGGGCAAAAGATAATCATACATGGTCAGGGGTTCGAGGATTTTCTTCCCCGAATCAGAGACAACCAATCTAACAGAGGCAGCCCCTATCCTACACCCCACAATACCCCTCTTCATGAAGTCGTTCTTCTTCTTCTCTGGTTCTGGCGATCTCTCTAGTAAAATCTCTAACTTAGGTTGGACAGGCTGTAGACTCTGAATGACTGCCTCTACCGAAGCGGTCTGAATCTGATCCAGTATCTTCTTAGATTACTTACTCCAAACGGTGCTCATCCATCTTTCTCTAAATGCGGATCTATCGATGTGATTGGCTTGGCCAAGTTCATATTTACTGAACCTTTATCAGGTTCTTTTAAATATTCCTTTGGTATGGTTTTATTTTTTTTTTTTAAATTCCTCTTGACCCGATCCTTAAAAATAAAACAACCCTCTATTGTATGCCCCAACATCCAGTGGTAGGGCAAGAAATTGGGATGCTCTTTCTTGTCAGCTTCTTTCGACTTCTTTAGTTCTGGCAATATGAACTTGGGCTTCCTCGTTAAGTTTCTGAACATGTTCGTTACTGCCTCATCTTTGAAAGAATACACTCTTTTCATCCATTTTGAAAGAGTCGGACCTCATCTACAATCTACCCGGTATGGTCTTCCCAGTGTGATTGTTGGCTAGACTGGTCATACTACTATGCTTGTTGCTGCTAAGTATGCTTTGATGACAGCTGAAAACTCTGATGAGAATGTTCTGCCTGAATCTTTATCAGTTGTTTTCCTTTATCAACTGTTGTTACCGTTTCAGACTTCTTCTCAAATATTCTGGCCGTCCTGTATCTTTCTGACTTCTCATGGGAATCCATATGTTTAACTTCCTCTTATAGACTGTTGGCTTTGCTTAGCAGCTTCTCGAAGGACTTGATGGTGAGTCTCTTAGGCATGAAAGCTACCGGTCCATGGATGCTTTTAAGTACAAACTCAATTTCATGTTGTTCCTGTATCTGAGGCTCACATTTCATGCTTAGGTTTCTCCACCTCAAGATATAGTCCACTAAAGTCTCGTTAGGCTTTTGTCTTTCCACTATGAGATCTCCGATAAAATAATGGTGTTGTGCTCCAGCAAACATCTTCACAAAAAAATGTTCTAATTCGGAAAATTTCTTCACTGATCTATTGGTTTGCTCAGCATACAAATAAAATGTGATCCTTGACAGGCTGCTGATAAATTGACAAAAGAGTAGGGTTTCATTACCTTTAGTGTTGCCACAACTAGCTCAGAAATGTGCTACATGTTGTGTGGGATTTCTGATCCCATTAAATGTATTAAAGTTTGGTGACACAAAACCCTTAGAGTAGGGTACGACATCAAACTCCTCTAGGTAAGGTCTACATTGAACTTTTGCTTCGGACCTTTGCTTCATTCAACACTCTTGCCCTACGGGCTCATTGAACCATATTTGTACGGCGGCCTTGGGTACCTATACCTTCCTCTTCGATAGTGATGTCTTGAAAAGGGTNGGACAGGCTGTAGACTCTGAATGACTGCCTCTACCGAAGCGGTCTGAATCTGATCCAGTATCTTCTTAGATTGCTTACTCCAAACGGTGCTCATCCCTCTTTCTCTAAATGTGGATCTATCGAAGTGATTGGCTTGGCCAAGATCATATTTACTGAACCTTTATCAGGTTCTTTTAAATATTCCTTTGGTATGGTTTTATTTCTTTTTTTAAAATTCCTCTTGAGCCGATCCTTGAAAATAAAACAACCCTTTATTGTATGCCCCAACATCCAGCGGTAGGGCAAGAAATCGGGATGCTCTTTCTTGTCAGCTTCTTTCGACTTCTTTAGTTCTAGCAATATGAACTTGGGCTTCTTCATTAAGTTTCTGAACATGTTCATTACTGCCTCATCTTTGAAAGAATACACTCTTTTCATCCATTTTGAAAGAGTCGGACCTCTTCTACAATCTGTTCGGTATGGTCTTCCCAGTGTGATTGTTGGCTAGACTGGTCATACTACTGTGCTTGTTGCTGCTAAGTATGCTTTGATGACGGCTGAAAACTCTGATGAGAATGTTCTACCTGAATCCTTATCAGTTGTTTTCCTTTATCAATTGTTGCTACCGTTTCAGACTTCTTCTCGAATATTATGGCCGTCCTGGATCTTTCTGACTTCTCATGGGAATCCATATGTTTAACTTCCACTTATAGACTGTTGGCTTTGCTTAGCAGCTTCTCGAAGGACTTGATGGTGAGTCCCTTAGGCATGAAAGCTACCGGTCCATGGACGCTTTTAAGTAGAATCTCAATTTCATGTTGTTCCTGTAGCTGAGACTCACATTTCATGCTTAGGTTTCTCCACCTCAAGATATAATCCACTAAAGTCTCGTTAGGCTTCTGTCTTTCCACTACGAGATCTCCGATAAAATAATGGTGTTGTGCTCCAGCAAACATCTTGACAAAAAATTGTTCTAATTCGGAAAATTTCTTCACTGATCTATTGGTTAGCTCAACATACAAATAAAATGTGATCCTTGACAGGCTGCTGATAAATTGACAAAAGAGCAGGGTTTCATTAGCTTCGGTGTGCCACAACTAGCTCAGAAATGTGCTACATGTTGTGTGGGATTTCTGATCCCGCCAAATGTATTAAAGTTTGGTGACACAAAACCCTTAGAGTAGGGTACGACATCAAACTCCTCTAGGTAAGGTCTACATTGAACTTTTGCTTCGGACCTTTGCTTCATTCCACATTCTTGCCCTACGGGCTCATTGAATCGCATTTGTACGGTGACCTTGGGTACCTATACCTTCCTCTTCGATAGTGATGTCTTGAGAAGGGGTGTCTCAATAGAGTCATCGGCTTGTCGGAGAGAGGCATGCTCCCCACGGTGCAGACCAAATACAACAATAGGTGACTTCTTTATGAGCAACAACTGATGGTATCCTTGGACCCAGACATGACTTGGCCAGTCGACGTCATATAGACCTTGGAACAGCGGTGGTAACAAAATCAGTGGTGACAACAGTAGTATCAATTCAACTCCCCAGATGGAACCTGATGGGAATACTGGCTGGCAAAATTTCAGTTGACTTTTGAGACTGTCAGGTAGATCTGACATCCTTTAAAATCTCTTCCTTCGTCCAAGGGGACATCGCTCATCCCACTCACTTAAGTAGTTCAAAGATTGAACATCATTCTTTAACGGCCAACCATGGAATACTGTAGGAACTTGGGTGATAAGAGTGGACTTTTACTTCTCCTCATCAAACCGTGAAGTAATCTCAAGGTAGCAGCAATCTTTTGAATACTTTCATATCCATTAGTGTCCATTAATGGTTGAAACCTACTCCCTCACAGAAGCAGAGAGGCCTCATGTAATCCAAGTTCCTCCTGGTGAGGAATCTCATAAATGAGTATCTTTTCAAAAAATTTGGGCCTTAACAGTCTTTCAAATTTTTTGGCTGTGGTTTCTCCTTTGAGACCGAGTTAACGGCGCAGACTTCAAACTTGATCCAATTTCAAACACAGATAGCGGGATGATTATTCTTTCATTTATATCTTCAACGATCATAACCTCCTTTCCTTTGGCAGAAAAGGGAATAATAGACTTAACAAGTATTAGGGTAGTAGTGGTTTTCATCTTCTTGCAGGAAGGGAAATCTTGAGAACAGTTCAGGTTGAATTCTGAAGATGGTTCCTGTACTTCTGGAGCAGCGACTTCATTATGAAGAACGGGGCCTTTCCAAAAAGACTTTCAGCTCATCTAATCCAGTTCCAAACTTGATGTTGGGAGCAACATTGCGAGCATCACGGCTAGTTGGCAGGTTGCAGGAGAAAGTGGGCGCTGGGAATGCCATCGCAGCAGCTTCAAAAAGAAAGCTCTGGGGTAGTTATTTGGCCAACACCTTATAATTCTAGTGCTAACACTAAAAGTTAACAAAAATCAATCTATAAACTAGGCAAGTCTTTATTTAATTTTAATTTTTGAAGATTTTAAAATTTAATAAAAATAATTTGAAAGTTGGAGGATTTAATTAATTAAATAAGGAAGTTTAATAGAGCAAGCACAACACGACACAATTTAATTTAATTTTTAGAGTAGCAAACCAAAATCAAAAGGGCACGAAGAGGAAAATAAATTTTATGACCCAGTGCGGGGCCAACTTTACAATGCACAATGCCCAGGCGGAACTACTCCACAAATACACTTATTGGGGTTTTGACCCCACACAATAACAAAAAGTCCTAATGAACTTCTAAACCTCTCTGTTCAAAGGTGATCAAACAGATGGTTATGAGAATCGAAAGAGATGACCGTACTTACCCAAGAAAGAAATGGGTAAAGCATGTCAATGAAAGAAGGGTTATCTGGTTCATCGGGGACATGAACACATTACCGATGTATAAAGAAAATATTTCTTGATTTAAATGGAGAGAAAAACTAGTCCCAAGTGGAGCCACCAAATTGGAAATTGTCGGTCGCCAGAATGGATATCCCGACGCTCAGTTTGATTTAATTTATATGTATAATTTGGAAAAAGTAGTATTTTTAACTTTGAAAATACAAGACTAGACTGATCTTATATTCTCAGTAATTTAAATAAACAAGACTAATACAGCAAGCAATGCATCTATCTCAAAGGGTAGACGCACTGCTTACTGGTAAGGCTCAATTAAATAAACTAAAGAATTTATGACATCCATTGAAGTCTGTGAAAAATTATTTTTTATGTTGATCGACAAATTCCCTTATTTAATACAAGAAATTAAATAGGCTTTTATATTAAGTGAGGTTCTTGAAAGTTTCTTATAAAGGCATGCCCCTATAGTTAATTACATCTTAGACAACATAAGTCACCTAAGAAAATTCTTGATAAAAATGAAGGGATATTTATTTCAAGGACTTCAAAGGATAGGGCTTTTCAAAAGATCGGACAAAGAGGTGTGAAAGGAGACTGACTACAATTTAGAACATTTCATTTTGGAATCAAAAGGAAGAAGAACTAGGGGATGTCATGGATCCTGAAGAGAACCTCGGTGACTTCCCAAACTATCCTATGGTTCGGCTTTAATTTCGGAGAGAAAATATTTAAATGTTACATCCTGTCAATTTCATTAATCAGGACTTACATTTATGCGAGACAGTCACACAAATAGCCTGAAAAATGTGAGGATTTAGTTCCTGACAAACGACAACCTCAAAATCCTAAAATGAGTTTGGGCTTATATTGCACAACATGGTTGTGCAATGGCCTAAAGAAAGAGTTGAGGATTTATGTCGCACTATGCAGACAACCTTGGAATCATATGGCTTTTTATTTAATTCTAAGAAAAGACGTGTTGTTGTGGATCCTCATGTTGTTGTAGATCGCTGTTGTAGAAGACTGCCCACAAAGCTAGCTCCAGACTCCTCGGTGAAGTAGTAGTCTTAAAGTCTAAGGTTTAAGGGTTTAAATGACAAGTTCAAAGTTCAATCATGGGGGTTAAAGTTTATTAGAGCGACACTGGTTAGAATCCCATGGTTCCCTCGTTCTGACACCACTATTTTCTTCGGATTCACTTAATCCAAATGAATGTACTAAACTCAACTCAATGAGATCCATACTTTCATTTCGACTGTGGGAAATCTCATTAGCAACCATAGGTTACCTCCTCCGAGGGATTCCCGATCATCCGATAAAGACGTTTTAATTTAGTTATAATTTTTGTTTTATTTTTTTTGTTTGTGATTAAATTTTGAATTGTCTTATATTTTGATTGTTGTGGCGGTGGATTTTATTTTGTTTTGATTTTTTAGTTTTAGTTTTGGTTTCAGTTATATGGTTATCCTAAAAGTTTCAAATTCGACATGATGCAAGGTGACCTTGTTGTTTAACATGCAAGTTTATAAGTATGAAACAAGAGATNAGTCATCGGCTTGTCGGAGAGAGGCATGCTCCCCACGGTGCAGACCAAATACAACAATAGGTGACTTCTTTACGAGCAACAACTGATGGTATCCTTCGACCCAGACATGACTTGACCAGTCGACATCATATAGACCTTGGAACAGCGGTGGTAACAAAATCAGTGGTGAGAATAGTAGTATCAATTCAACTCCCCAGACGGAACCTGATGGGAATACGGGCTAGAAAAATTTCAGTTGACTTTTGAGACTGTCAGGTAGATCTGACATCCTTTAAAATCTCTTCCTTTATCCAACGGGACATCGTTCATCCCACTCACTTAAGTAGCTCAACGATTGAACATCATTCTTTAACGGCCAACCATGGAATACTGTAGGAACTTGGGTGATAAGAGTGGACTTTTACTTCTCCTCATCACGACCGTGAAGTAATCGCAAGGTAGCAGCAATCTTTTGAATACTTTCATATCCATTAGTATCCATTAATGGCTGAAACCTACTCCCTCACAGAAGCAGAGAGACCTCATGTAATCCAAGTTCCTCCTAGTGAGGAATCTCATAAACGAGTATCTTTTCAAAAATTTGGGCCTTAACAATCTTTCAAATTTTTTGACTGTGGTTTCTCCTTTGAGACCGAGTTAACAGCGCAGACTTCAAACTTGATCCAATTTCAAACACAGATAGCGGGATTATTAATCCTTCAGTTATATCTTCAACGATCATAACCTCCTTTCATTTGGCAGAAAAGGGAATAATAGACTTAACAAGTATCAGGGTAGTAGTGGTTTTCACCTTCTTGCAGGAAGGGAAATCTTGAGAACAGTTCAGGTTGAATTCTGAAGATGGTTCCTATACTTCAGGAGCGGCGACTTCATTATGAAGAACGGGGCCTTTCCAAAAAGACTTTGAGCTCATCTAATCCAATTCCAAACATCATGTTGGGAGTGACATTGCGAGCATCACGGCTAGTTAACAGGTTGCAGGAGAAAGTGGGCGCTGGGAATGCCATCACAGCAGCTTCAAAAAGAAAGCTCCGGGGTAGTTATTTGGCCAACACCTTATAATTCTAGTGCTAACACTAAAAGTTAACAAAAATCAATCTATAGACTAGGCAAGTATTTATTTAATTTTAATTTTTGAAGATTTTAAAATTTAGTAAAAATAATTTCAAAGTTGGAGGATTTAATTAATTAAGGAAGTTTAATAGAGCAAGCACAACACGACACAATTTAATTTAATTTTTAGAGTAGCAAACCAAAATCGAAAGGACACGAAGAGGAAAATAAAGTTTAGGACCCAGTGCGGGACTGACTTTACAATGCACAATGCCCAGGCGGAACTAGTCCACAAATACTTATTGGGGGTTCAACCCCACACAATAACAAAAAGTCCTAATGAACTTCTAAACCTCTCTGTTCAAAGGTGATCGAACAGATAGTTTTGAGGTTCGAAAGAGATGACCGTACTTACCCAAGAAAGAAATGGGTAAAGCATGTCAACGAAAGAAGGGTTATCTGGTTCATGGGGGACATGAACACATTACCGATGTATAAAGAAAATGTTCCTTGATTTAAATGGAGAGAAAAACTAGTCCCAAGTGGAGCCACCAAATTGGAAATTGTCGGTCGCCAGAATGGATATCCCAACGCTCAGTTTGATTTAATTTATATATATAATTTGTAAAAAGTAGTATTTTTAACTTTGAAAATACAAGACTAGACTGATCTTATATTCGAAGTAATTTAAATAAACAAGACTAATACAGCAAGGAATGCATCTATCTCAAAGGGTAGACACACTGCTTATTGGTAAGGCTCGATTAAATAAACTAAAGAATTTATGACATCCATTGAAGTCTACAAAAAATTATTTTTTATGTTGATCGACAAATTCCTCTATTTAATACAAGAAATTAAATAGGCTTTTATATTAAGTGAGGTTCTTGAAAGTTTCTTATAAAGACATGCCCCTATAGTTAAGTACATCTTAGATAACAGAAGTCACCTATGAAAATTCTTGATAAAAATTAAGGGATATTTATTTCAAGGACTTCAAAGGATAGGGCTTTTCAAAAGATCGGACAAAAAGATGTGAAAGGAGACTGACTCCAATTTAGAACATTTCATTTTGGAATCAAAAGGAAGAAGAACTAGGGGATGTCATGGATCCTGAAGAGAACCACGGTGACTTCCCAAACTATCCTATGGTTCGGCTTTAATTTTGGAGAGAAAATATTTAAATGTTACATCCTGCCAATTTCATTAATCAGGACTTACATTTATGCGAGACAGTCACACAAATAGCCTGAAAAATGTGAGGATTTAGTTCGTGACAAACGACAACCTCAAAATCCTAAAATGAGTTTGAGCTTATATTGCACAACTGCAATGGCCTAAAGAAAGAGTTGAGGATTTATGTCGCGCTATGTAGACAACCTTGGAATCCTATGGCTTTTTATTTAATTCTAAGGAAAGACGTGTTGTTGTGGATCCTCATGTTGTTGTAGATCGCTGTTGTAGAAGACTGCCCACAAAGCTAGCTCCAGACTCCTCGGTAAAGTAGCAGTCTTAAAGTCTAAGGTTTAAGGGTTTAAATGACTAGTTCAAAGTTCAATCATGGGGGTTAAAGTTTATTAGAGCGACACCGGTTAGGATCCCATGGTTCCCTCGTTCTGACACCACTATTTTCTTCGGATTCACTTAGTCCAAATGAATGAACTAAACTCAACTCAATGAGATCCATACTTTCATTTCGACTGTGGGAAATCTCATTAGCAACCATAGGTTACCTCCTCCGAGGGATTCCCGATCATCCGATAAAGACATTTTAATTTAATTATAATTTTTGTTTTGTTTTTTTGTTTGTGATTAAATTTTGAGTTGTCTTATATTTTGACTGTTGTGGCGGTGGATTTTATCTTGTTTTGATTTCTTAGTTTTAGTTTTGGTTTCAGTTTTGTGGTTATCCTAAGAGTTTCAAATTCGACATGATGCAAGGTGACCTTATTGTTTAACATGCAAGTTTATAAGTATGAAATAAGAGACNTCTGGCGGGATGAAGGTACGTGGCTGTTGTTTACAGTTTGCCATTGAAGAAGAAGTCTATGGTGTTAGTTCTGCTATTTCAATCCTCTAGTGATGCTGTTTTTACTGGTTTTTTTTTCCTGTTTTTTTGTTTTCTGTGGTGGTTCTGTTCCATTGGACAACCTCCTTTTTGCTTACTAGGAACTGGGGGGGTTTGATTCTCCCACTCTTCTTGGTTTTTATTACTATTTCTCAGTCTGTTTAAAAAGGACTGCCTCCCTGTTACTGTCTGCCCTCTTCCTCTCCCTGAGGATAGTGTTTTTTGCTTTTCTGCTAAGGTTGTAAGTTTAATTACCTTTTGGAGGTGTGACTGAATATGGCTACATCCATTGACATCCCCACTGATTCTCAATAGACAAAAGCAACTTATGCTGGTGTGGTTGGTAGATCAAATGAAACCTTGCAGGATTATGACCAATTGGTCTTCCCACAGGAATTCCATGATACTGTTGCTGGGAAAGGCTGCAGTCCCTGCATTCACCCTCTTGGCTCTAAAGAAGGTGAAATTGTTGTGCTCTTCACTAACAGATAAATAGACTCACTAAGGAAGAAGTTAAATTTACTTTAGTGGGTAAATTTCAGCTAGGACATCCTAAGATGGAGCTAGTCAGAAACTTTTTTGAATCTCTGAAGTTTATTGGTAATTGGAAGTTTGGTTTATTGGATGGGAGACACCTCCTAATTCAGTTAGCAGTTGAGGAAGATTATGCAAGATTCTTTGCAAAACAATCTGTTATCATTGTTGGAACAACTATGAAAATCATAAAATCGACCCCTGGTTTTGATCCAAGTAAAGAACATCCTGTGGTCCCTCTATGGTTCAAGCTACCTGGCCTCCCACTCCCTTACTTTAAGCTTAATGCTTTATTTAATATTGGTAGATCATTAGGTACACCATTGAGAGTGGATGCCCCCACATATAATAAGGCCAGACCAGGCCTTGCTAGAATACAAGTGGAGAGAGACACCACTCTCCCTGAACTTAAGAGAACTTAGATTGGTTCTGATACTGAAGGTTTCTAGCAGGAAATAGTAGCTAAGCAAAAACCTTACTATTGCCAACACTGCAAAATGTTTGGCCACACAGTAGATAAATCTTACAGATTACATCCCCCACCCAGAAGAATTGCAGGAAGAAATCAAAAAGAAGCAGAAGTAATACCAGTTAATGCTACAAGGAGCATTGCTGAAGAAACAAAGTTGGACAACAGAAAAGAAACCACTCAAAGGATTGAAGCACCACCCTCAAGACTCATTGAAGACTCCTTGGATGCTGATCCTCTTAGGGAGCTATCAGATCCCAACAGCAATGTAGAGAACTCACCACACAGACTAGTTAGGAAGGAAGATAATGAAGTCACAATAATCACACCTCCATCCCTTTGCAAGATGAGATGGGAAGGGAACTTATTATAGATATCCATGAAAAAGTCCCAGAAGACCCCATAATTATTGAAACGAAACATGCAATTGAAGAAGATTGGCAAGTTAAAATAGCAAGGAGAAGGAAAAACCCAGTAAGAGAAGTGCAGAAATTACAACAAGGGGCACACTCAATGAAGGCAGAAAGAGCAAGGAATGGTTCTGCTATCCACCATAGAGGAAGAACTAGATCAAGATCTCAGTCATCCCCCCATCCCCCTTCTAATGATTAATCTCCTTTGCTGGAATATAAGGGGGATGGCTAACCCCCTTTCCCTAAAAAGAGTCCTTCATCTGAATTTTAAATATAAGCTGTGGTGCATTGTTATTCTTAAACCTATGGTTCATAAGAATCCGCAAAATCTGATTAAAAAGTTTGTTGGATTTACTCATTTTGCTAATACTAACAATAAAATTTGGATCTTTTGCAGAAAGAAAATTAGTTTGAATATCTTAATTAATCATCCACAATTTGTTCACTTTTCATTCAACATGAATGGCCACAAGGGAGAAGCTACTTTTATCTATGTAGGATGTACAAAGGATGCTAG
>JXCR01135782.1:26327-39434 GCA_002079205.1 Phalaenopsis hybrid cultivar | reverse complement strand
AAAAAGTTACAGTGTTGAACTAATTACTTCCTCTCAAATGGAGGTAGAATCACCCTCCTTAAAAGCATCCTAACTTCCATTCCATCTTATGCTCTTCAAATGTTTACCATGAAGAAAGGAACTCCAATAAGGCTGGGTAGAATTTTCAACAAATTTCTGTGGGGTGGACAAAAAAACAACTCCATTGGTTAGCTTGGAACAAACTATGTAAACCCCTAAGTGCTGGAGGATTAGGCTTTAAATATTTTCAGCATCTCAGTACCATCAACCTATGCAAACTGTGGATAAAGTTTAGAGCACAAGATAGTCTTTGGGCTATGTTTACGAAGGGGAAGTATTGTAGGACAGTTCATCTTACTATGGCTCAGAAGAAGATGGGTGATTCTAGGTTATGGACTAAGCTTCTGAAGATTAGAAATAAAGCTGAGGATCTATTTATCTGGGCGCATGGTGAAGGCCAAGTTAATTTCTGGCTTGATAATTGGGTGTGGAATGGGGAGAGACTACACAACTCCAATCCTAATTCAATGACTAAAGTGAAGGAGTTTTGGATTGATAATCAGTGGAATTGCAATTTGTTTGATGCCATCCTAACTAAAAAGCAAATTCATTGGGTTAACCAAACAAAAATCAATCTGAGGCAGAAAGATAGACTCATTGCTAGACATGCTTCCTTATAAAAATTGTCTGCCTTCATCTACCAATAGCTATTTGAATGACAACCTGTCAAGTGGGGTAAATTGATTTGGGGGAAGTGGTTAACACCTTCCATGTCCTTTTTCTGCTGGAGGCTATGGAAATCCTTACTTCCTACTGATGACATTTTGAAGATGAAAGGGCTTAAGGGACCCTCTTGATGTCAGTTGTGCAGTAAAGCTGAAGAAAGTCTGGATCATTTGTTCTTCTCTTATAGTTTCTCCCAAGAGGTCTGGTCTAATATACTAAAATAGCTTAATATTGACACTCTGAAAGTCAGCTGGCAATACTTTTTGGGGTGTTGGATAGAATGGTTAGATGCCAAATTATTAATCATTCCTTGTATTGTTTCCTGGTTCTTTTGGATGTGCAGGAACCAGTTTAAATATGAAAACAACAAACCAAAGGAGATGGATGTGGTGCTGAATTGTACTTCTTATTTGCAAAAGATAATAAAATTTCAGAATTTTCCCAATATTTTTCTGAATTGGGTGCTCAGTGTGCAGAAGCTAAAAGTGCCTACTTTGGTTCTCTGGAACCCACCTCCTAAAGGGTGGTTGAAAGCCAATATATATGGAAGCTTTTGTAAGGAGGCTGCTGGTGTGGGAGGAATCCTTAGGAACTCTCTGGGGAAGTGCATGTTATACTTTTCCTCTCCAACTTGGGCATTTGATGAACTAGAAACTGAAATGATTGCTATTTATTGGGCTATCTACCTTGCCAAGCATTGCAACATCATAAAATTGATAGTTGAGTCAGATTCCTTCAGCTGTATTAGATTTCTGAATCAGGAAGAGGCTGCTCCATGGAATGTTGCTAGGTGGACTACTAAGATCCAGAGCATGTTGAGCAATGTTGAAGTGATTTTCCAGCATATCTTAAGGGAAGGTAACACTCCTACACATAGTTTGGCAGATAGGGGGAAGGATAATGAAGAAATTATTGTAGGGACTATACCTTCCACTCAACTTGAAATTCTTCTGCATGGGGATAGTTTATCCATTCCTTATATTAATTATAGGGGGTGATTTTTTATTTTCACACTAGGTCAGCTTTTGTGTCTATCTTAGATACTTCCCAAATTTTTTTGTATACTTCATTGTATGATCTAGTTAGACAGATGGGAAGGTNAATTTGAGCATCATTAAGATTCTTACTAACATAGTATATAACTTTAAAAATCATATCATATATTTATCCTAAAAAATCTCTAATTGCATAATGACTACATCACACAATAATTCAAAAGTTTTCCCCTAATCAGGTGAAACAATTATAGGAGCAGTGATCAAATTTTCCTTTAAAGTTTCAAAGGCTTTAAGGAAATCTTGGTTAAACTCAAATTTTGTATCTTTTTTTCAGAAATTGGCATAAAGGCTTAGTAATTTTTGAAAAATCTTTAATATATCGCCTGGAAAATCTAGCATTTCTTAAAAAACTCCTAACTCCTCTTGTAGTGGAAGGTGGAGGTAAGTTTGATATAACCTGTATGTTTGCAGGATCTACTTCCATGCTATTTTTGAACTTTTATGCTCAAACACAATTCATCCTACAACCATAAATTGACATTTTTCCAAGTTTAATAAGTCATTTCACATCATTTTAGAACTTTTTCTAAACGATTTTGACATATTTCAAATGAAGTTCCAAATACAGAAAGATTGTCCATAAAGACTTCAATCTCTTTTTCAATTAAATCACTAAAAATTGACATCATACATCGTTGAAATGTTGCAAGTGCATTACATAATCGAATGGGCATTCACCGAAAAGCAAAAGTTCCACAAGGACTAGTAATTGTTGTTTTCTCTTGACCCTCTGGAGCAATAGGTAATTAATGATAACCAGTATATCCATCTATAAAACAAAAATATCTGTGCCCAAGTCGGCGCTATTTTTAGGTTGGTGGGGAGTTGCCCGTAAGAAGCTATCGGTCACTGGAATCAAGATCCCGTCGCCCGCTTCGAAAGGATGTTGAAGTTTAGAAAAGTATGAAATCAAACTGACCCCATGTTTTTTATAGTTTAAATGAAAGAGCACTTTACCTCAAACCCTGTGTCTATCCCGAAGGACAAACATAAGACTTGAGGATGAGGCTCGATCAAATAAACTAAAAAAGTATGACGTCCATCTGGTCTGCGAAACCTTTGTATTTGCCGACAAGTTCCCCTATTTATTATAAAGGATTAAATAGGGTTTATTTTAAGCTGGGTTCGAACATGCTTCTTATAAGGGTAAGCCCCTATAATTAATTACATCTTAATTGACTGAAATCACTTAAGAAGACTCTCGATAAAAATCAGGAAATATTATCTTTAAAGAGTTTTAAAGGGTAGGAATTTTCAATGAGATCAGACGTAGAGGTGTGAAAGGGGATTGGTTCAAATTTGGAACATTTTGTACACTTAAGAAGACTCCCGATAAAAATCAAGAAATATTATCTTCAAGGAATTTCAAAGGGTGGAACTCTTCAACATCGGACGTAGAGGTGTGAAAGGGGATTGGTTCAAATTTGGAACATTTTATTGTAGAATCCAACGGAGGAAGAACTACGGGATGTCATGGATCTAGAGGAGAACCCCGGTGACTTCCCAAGCTATCTTAATGCTTGGTTTCAGTTTTGAGGAGAAACACTTAAGTGTTTCATCCTGCCAATTTTATTATTTAGGGCTTACATTAGTGTGAAACGATCACACAAATAGCTTGGAAGATGTGAGGATTTAAGTCATGACAAACGACAACCTCGGAATCCTAAGACGAGTTAGGGCTTATATTTTATAGCAGGGCTGTACAAAAGCCTAAAGATAAGATGAGAATTTATGTTGCATAAGCAAGCAACCTCAAAGTCCTATACCATTGTTATTTAAGTCTAAGGAAAGAAGATTGGTTTAGCTGGGGAAGACAGGTTTTGCTGTTGAAGATGGCCGTGTTGCCCACCATACTAGGTCCAAGCCCCTGCCGCGACGAGTTTGAGTTTTCTAATGTGTCAAGATAATGCTGCCCACCAAGCTAGCTCCAAGCTCCTGCTGCGACGAGTTTGAGTTATCTAGTGTGCCATGTTATAACGCATGCTAGCTCCAAGCTCCTCGCCGCGATGAGTTTGAGTTTTCAAGTGTGTCAAGTTATAATGTCAAATCAGGTGGCCCTATGGTTGAAGTTCTTTAAATTTTATAGAGGGCATATTAAAGTTGATTAGAGCAACAGTGGCCCTATGGTTGAAGTTCTTTAAATTTTATGAGGGCATATTAAAGTTGATTAGAGAGACACTAGTTAGGATCCTACGGCTCCCTCATTCCGGCGTCACTATTTTCTATTGGATTCACTTAGTCCAAATGAACATACTAAACTCAACTTAATGAGTTCCATAATTTCATTTAGACCGTAAGAAGCCTCGTTAGCAACCGTAGGTTACCTCCTCCAAGGAATTCTCGATCATCTGATAGAGATGTCTTAATTTAGTTGCAATTGTAGTTTTGTGTGATGTTTGTGATTAAGTTTTGAGTTGTTTTGTATTTTGAATGTTGTGGGGGTGAATTTTTCTTGGTTGCCTTTAATTTTGGTTTTGGTTTTAGTTTTGTGGCTATCCTGATAGTTTTAGATTTCATGCAGGGTGGCGTCGTTGTTTAGCATGCAAATTTGCAGTTATAAAAGTACAGTATGAAATTACAAGAAAGACAACGCTAAAAACTGTAAAAGTGTACCTGGCGAGTCTTCTCATTCCACCACCTGAAACTTAAAATGCATGTTAAGGCATTTATGGAGAGCAGGAAAAGTAAAGTTTTGGTAGTTTTCCTAACCCTATGTCATATCTTGATGGATCCCTATTTGATCAATTAAGGATGATTTTATCAAGCAAAATATATTAAGTTTAGTAGATCTCCGAGGTATCCAACAGATCTAGAGAAAGAAGCAGGTCCGTGCTGCTTTCTCGCTGCCTGGTGGAAAATCCCGAGTTCTTTTAAACTTATTATGTTGCTTAATAATTCATCTTGTAAATACCCTTAATGCTCAGTGAACACTGATGTCTCAGTTATCCCTAAGGATGGGGTAATTATCACTTGTATTCAATTTAAGAATTATGTGGGTGGAGACCCTTAAAGAGGCAAGTTAGTGTTGTTGGAACACTTGGCCAAATTTTGACCCTAATTGGGCTTGTAGTGTTTGAAAGACGCTTTATTCTCTATGATGTTTTACTTTCCTAATCCTTATTTAAATGAAATTTGATTTAGCCTAAGTCACTACTAAGCCCTTAAGACCTAGGTGAGTGCCTTAATTAACTTTGAAAAGGTGATCATGATTCATGATTTGAATTTTGTTTGAACCCCAAAATAGGGGTATTAAATTGATTAATTATTAACTTCAAAAGTCACACCCTTAAGTCCAAGATTCATTTTATTTTAATAAACTTCCAAATTTTAATAATTTATAAATTTATTAACTTCCAAATAAAAGTACATCACAATACAATCACAAATAACAAACAAACATCACACACTAAACTAAACTCATAAAAATCAATCCTCATCTCCTTCCTCCTCATCATCTTCTTCTTCTTTTCTTCTTCTTCTTCTTCTTCATGAATAGGAGCATAGGGTGTGGAACTAAGGCAAGCAGGAAAGTCCACATTAGGTTCCCCCCTATGATGTCTTACCATAGCTTTTCAAAATCAATATCATGTTGAACTCTTCTCTATTGATATTCATCACTAGAAACATTCCTTGCTCCTATCTCTCCCAATTAAGTTTGAATATTAATTATGTCTATTTGTTGAATCATGAGTTGGTCCATAATACCTTAAAGTAATTCATATCAAGAAGTAGACGCCCTTGCAGCAGATGTAGAGGGCATATCCCCTCTTCCACCTCTAGATTCAACAAATGATTCCACTCTCTCAATCATATGCCTCCCAATCATATTATGTGGATGTAATCTTTCTTCATTTCTATGCAATTCTACTCCTGATTATTCACATAGAGTGAAAATCAGGGTAGGGTATCCTAATCCACCAGCTGTAGAACTACCAGCTATACTTGGAGCATGTCAAACTATAAGTGCACCAACATCTATTGCTTTCATGTTCTGAATGCAATAGTTTAGTACAACTCTGACCTTTGCCATACTTTTGACAGAATAGTCAAAATGGAAGCAGGAAAGCTAATTATCATGTTATTCATAATCTTCCACTCCCCTCTTCTATTAGTACAAAATACAATCACTTCATCCAGTGATGAATTAACATCACAAATGCAGCATATTCATTGAAAAATACATTTCTCAGCCAGTAAAAGTGTTGATCCTTTTAGCAGTAAATTCAACTTGCTTACCTCTCACCAAGATGTGATCTTCAGCAATGAACCTCAGGTTTTCATAAAAATCACGAACCATTCTGGCGCATCATGTGCCAGAGCTTAAATTTGCTAGATTTCAGTTCTATGGAAATCTGCTTTGTACCACTATACGTCAATCTCTATTTAACTTAAATAAACCTTTCTAAACATAATCAAACATCAAAATAATACAAAACTTTCATAGAAAATAGAAGACTCACATTTATATATAAAATCTGCGCTATTACAAACTAAGATTTTTCAAGTCAACAAACATCAAATTCAATGCTCTAATGCAAACCAACATCCTAACACTGAAATTTAAACATCAAAATTTAAAACATAAACATAGATAGTATTCAAAAATATAAAGGAAATGCAATCCAACACAACAAAATAACTAAAACAAACAATATTAAATAGAAGTTTTGTGCATAAATTAAGTTCACACATCTTCATCCCTGTTGTCTTCCTGGATATCTCCCATAGATTGTAGTGCACATACAAGTTGTAGAATGGTCAAAATAGAAATTCATCAGTTGAATTTTCCTTCCCAATCCAAGTATTTTCTTTGAACATACGTACAAAACCATCTTCAATATGCCCAGTATGTTCAAAATGTTCTTTTAGTCTCCAATCCAGAAGATCTAGCGTTTCAATAATATTCTTAATCACATTCATGAGATTTTGCACCTCTTTTTCAACCTTCATGATTTTTTTCAAAAATGCACTCGAGTTGTAGTAGGGCTGAACAGGTGATGAATTATGAGATTCTTGATCCATCAAAACATTCATATCATTTCATCTCCCATTCTAATACAATTGCAATAGACTTCTGGATCCATCAACTTCCAAGGAAGAAGCACTTTTTCCTAACTTTCATAAGTTACTTGCGATTGACTGCACAGTAGGAAAATAGTGGATGGATGTCCAAGTTTAGTTGCAGATCCATTCATAATTAAACCCAAAATTAATTTCACAATAATAGCTCCAACATCAACAGATTTTTCAGTTTGAATGCAATAATTCAGAATGACACTCCACTTAGTTACCTTATTAATTTTCATGGTAGGCAATAATTTTGATGAAATGAATAAGTTCCATGCTTTTGAAACTGGATTTAAAAAGGATGAGGGAAAACTTACATTTCCATCATCTGTAGTCTCGCAATTAGCATCTTCATCCACAAGGTAGCAGTAGAGTTCATTCATATTATCTCTTGTAGGGGCAAAATTCATATAATGGCACACAAACACATTCTCAATCATAAACATCTTATTTATTCTTGAAGGAGTGAACTGCACAAACCTACCTTGCACGTTAATCATTCCATGGTTGATCCCATGAAGATTTGCAAAGAATTCTTTTACTACAAGAATAACAACTGCGTCAGTTGTGTTGCACTGTACTTCCCAATGCCTTTGCTCAATAGTCTCTTCCACTCGAGTATTCGGCGTGTTGAATCCTTGATTCACAAATGCTCTTTCTTTAATAAGCCTCTTCTTCACCAAAACATGATCATGTAACTTCTACGCATCAAAACTAATGAACTTTCTCCGGTTTAAAATTCCAAATCTAGTGGAGTTCTTAGAGTAGGAAGCCATAGGATTTAAAAAGTGGTAACTCTTCCCTCGTTTCCCCCCCTAAATATGGTTTGGAGTAGGTATTTAGGAGTTATAATGAGAAGAAACTGCCAAAACCACCAAAAACTGCCATTTGATACTTTTTAAACATTTTCGGTACCGTGGCGCATCATGCGCCAGTTCCAAAAACTTCACCGTTTCAATTTTGATCCAATAAATTCGCATTTTTTTAAAAAAATTAGGCAAATAAATATGTTTCTAAATATTTTTTTATCAAATACATGGACTTCATATAGGCCTAAACATAAATATATGTAAAATATTTTAAAGAAAACAACCTCGAAAAGCAAACTAAATAATGATAAATATGGGTTGCCTCCCATAATGCGCTTGGTCTAATGTTGTCAGTCGGACATTCCCAGTCTTATTCTGGTTGATCCAACATTAGAGTCTCTTTAAAAGTTATTCTTTGACCATCAAAATATGGTTTCAATCTGTTCTCATTCACTTTAAATATTCTACCAGTCTTGTGGTCTTCAATAGTAACTGCTCCATAGGGATAGACTTTTATAACTCTGAATGACGCTTTCCACCAAGACTTCAATTTTCCAGGAAATATTTTAATCTTATATTATATAATAAAAGTTCTTTTCCAGATTCAAGTTCTCTTTTTATTATCTTCTGATCATCTCATTCTTTTATCTTTTTCTTATAAATCCTTGCATTATTGTAAGATTCACTCATAATTTCCTCAAGCTCATTCAATTGCAAAAAATATTTTCTCACTAGCATCCTTCAAATTGAAATTTATTTCCTTTATCGCCTAATAAGCTTTACGCTCCAATTTAACTGGCAAGTGACAAGTCTTTCCAAAAATTAATTTCTATGGGGACGTTTATATAGGTGTCTTATAGCCTGTCCTATATGCCCATAATGTAGTATCTAATCTAGTAGACCAATCCATTTTATTTGGATTAACGATTAGATACTTTTGCTAAACAACTAGTCTGTGGATGATAAACAGTTACATATTTATACATTATATTATATTTTTTCACCAATCGTGCAACTGTTGCATTTCCAAAATGAGATTCTCCTTCGGTAATGATTACTCTTGGCATTCCATACCTTATAAAAATATTTTTAATTAAAAATTTTGAAACATTCCGAGCATCAGATCAAGGTAAAGCAATTGCTTCAATCCATTTTGAAACATAATCCACTACAATTAACATATAAATATTTCTGAAAGAAGGTATAAATGGTCCCATAAAATCCAATCCTGATGTATCAAAAATTTTAATTTCCAAATTAAAATTTAGAGGCATTTAATTTTCTTTTGAAATATTACCTTCTCTCTGACACGGATCAAATTTTTTGATATATATATATATGAACATTTCTAAGTGGAGTAGGCCAATAAAATCCATAAAATCCATATTGTAAAATTTTATAAACAATTCTATCATTCCTAAAAAGACCTCTAAATTCAGAATCATGACATTTTTGGATGATTTCTTGAATTTCTTTATAAGGCACACATCATCTCATAACTAAATCCTTACATTGTTTATATAAATAAGGATCATCCAAAAAATATAATTTTGCATCATAAATGTTTTTTTTTGCTGTTGTCTTGTCAGCCCATAAGCTAAAATACAACTAACAATACAATTTACAATATCAGCATACTACGATATTTCCCATCCTTTTACAACATAAAGTTGTTCATCAGGAAAAGTTTCATTAAATTATCTTTCCAAATTAATTATTTCTTCTTGTTCTAGCCTAGACAGATGATCAAGAATTTGATTATCAATCCCTTCCATATTGACTATTACAAAATCAAACTCTTGTATCAAAAGTACCCATCTAATTAATATTGGTTTAGCATCCTTCTTTTGCATAAAAAATTTAATAGTCAAATGGTCAGTATGCACAATACATTTAGCTCCAATTAGATATGATCTAAACTTTCAAAAGCACACACAATGGCTAATAATTCTCTTTCAGTGGTGGTATAATTGATTTGAGCATCAATAAGAGTCTTACTAGCATAATATATAACTTTAAAAATCTTATCATATATTTCCCCTAAAATAGCTCGAATTGCATAATCACTAGCATCACACATTAATTAAAAAGGTTTCTCCCAGTCAGATGAGATAATTATCGGGGCAGTGATCAACTTTTCCTTTAACATTTCAAAGGCTTTAAGGCAATATTAGTTAAAGTCAAATTTTGTATCTTTTTCCATAAGTTAGCATCAAGGTTTAGTAAATTTTAAAAATTCTTTAATATATCTCCTATAAAATCCAACAGGTCTTAAAAAGCTCCCAACTCCTCTTGCTGTGGTAGGTGAAGATATGTTTGATATAACCTGTATTTTTACAGGATCAACTTTCATGCCATTTTTTGAAATTTTATGCTCAAGCACAATTTTTCCTACAACTATAAATTAATACTTTTCTCAGTTCAATACGAGATTAGTCTTTTCACAATGTTCCAAAAATTTCTGTAAATAATTTAAACATATTTCAAATGAAGTTCCGAATACAGAAAAATCATCCATAAAAACTTCAATCTCTGTTTCAATCAAATAACTGAAAATTGACATCATACATCTTTGAAATGTTGCAGGTGCATTACATAATACAAAGGGCATTCACCAAAAATTAAAAGTTCCATAAGGACTAGTAAATGCTATTTTCTCTTGATTCTCTAGAGCAAAAGGTATTTTGTGATAATCAGTATATCCATCTAGAAAACAAAAATATTTATGCCCGACCAATCTATCCAACATCTGGTCCAATAGGATAAAGGAAAATGATCCTTCCTGGTGGCAGAATTTAGTTTTCTATAATCTATGTAGATTCTCCTACCAGTGACTTATCTTGTTGATATTAATTCATTATACTCATTTGTCACTACAATCACACATCCTTTCTTTAGAACACAGTGAATTGGACTTACCCAAGCACTGTCTGAAATATGATATATTATTCCAGCATCTAACCATTTCAAAATCTCTTTCTTCATAAATTCTTTCATCATGAGATTTGATCTCCTTTGAGGATCAGCCCTTGTTTCATGTTGATCTTATAATAAGATTCTATGCATACAAATTGAAGGAATAATCCCTTTAATATCAGTTAATGCCCATCCAAAGGCTTTCTTATATCTTTTTAAAGTTTCAAACAACTGTTGTTCTTGTGTATTAGTTAATGCCGAGGATACTATAATAGGTAATGTAGATAAAATCTCCTTAGAATGCATACTTTAAATGTGTAGGAAGTGTTTTTAGTTCTAGTTTAGGAGGTTTATCAATAGATGAAATCAAACTCTTGTTACCTTCTGTAGGATCTAACATTTCAAATTTTTCCTAAACATAATTCAAATTCTCTTTACTCACTTCCATCAGTTCATCGTGAATTTTATCCTCATCTTGATATTACATATATTCCTTTTCAAATTTTCTTTCAAAAGTCTTCTTAAAATATTCATGGCTTAAATATTTGTTAATATCTATTCTGAAGCATTCAATCTCTTGCACTTTTGCAGGGTATCTCATTGATTTTGCAATATTAAATGTATCCTCTTAACCACTAGCTCTCATAGTTAGTTCTCCTTTTTGCACATATATCAAAGTTCTTCCAGTGGCTAGGAATGGTCTTGTTGACCTCATTTTTGGTTGAGGTTTAGTTTTTTTCATCTTTAGTAGCCTAGACTGACAAAATGAGTGATGCCCTCATTTTTGGTTGAGGTTTAGTTTTTCCTCTTTAATAGCCTAGGTTCTAGCCAAAGGACTTTTCCTGTTGACTATTCCTAGAAAACTAGACATGGAACCCTCACCACTAGAAATTCGATGACTTTTCTTATTGACTATTCCTAGAAAACTAGACATGGAACCCTCACCATTAGAAATTCTATTTTTCCTGTTGACTATTTCTCGAAAACTAGACATGGAACCCTCACCATTAGAAATTCTATCATCAACCTGGAGTTGCCAATATTGCTCCCAACCTCTATGTACTTAGTAGGTGGGGTCACTGTGGGGGAAACTCAGGATGAGTCACCCCTAGGGCTGCTGGACCTTAGGGTTGACCCTGGGTGTTGGTCTGGAGCTAAGGCACTCACTACACTCATATATTGCTCTCATCCTCTAAATATTTAGTAGGTGGGGTCACTGTGGGGGAAACTCAAGATGAGTCACCCTTAGGATTGCTGCAGTACTTAGTAGGTGGGGTCACTATGGGGGAAACTCAAGATGAGTCACCCTTAGGATTGCTTATCTCTAAGTACTTAGTAGGTGGGGTCACTGTGGGGGAAACTCAAGATGAGTCACCCTTAGGATTGCTGGATGGTTGACCTTGGGTGTTGGTCTGGAGCTAAGGCACTCACTACACTCATCTGCACTCACAATCGCTCACAACCCTGAGCTCAAATTTCTAACCTAGATCCCTTGATCTTTTGGGATACTCATGTAGATGGTCCCCTAAATCTACTAGCCCTAGGGCTATGGTTTAGCTAAGACCACTATGTAGAGGACCCAAAATAGGGTTTCCTTTGATCCATGGCTTATTGGTGATGATTGGTACCTCAACTCTATTAAAATATCCATCTTGGCCTTTTGCCCCTAAAACACCCCCAAATTACCAAAATACCTTTCTTGGGCTCAAAATTCTAAAAATTACCAAAAAATCCCAATAAATCCCAAATAATCCCAATTTCATTTCTCTCAACTACCACATAACCCAATTTTGTCAATTTGACCATCTTTAACCAAAATCCCCAAATTGCCCTTTAAAGACTTAAATTTCCCCAAATCCATCTCAAATGTCCACCAATTTGATCTTAATTGACCCAAATTCAAATACTAAACTCAAATTCACTTTTGACATGACCAAACTAAACCAAATTCAAGCTCAATTGGTCCATGATTTGAGCCCAATTTTGATTTGGGCCAAAACCCCAATTTTGACCATATGACTTAATCTCACCAAATTGAACCCATAGCCTAGTCAATTGGCCTCAATTGATGTTGAAAAATCTTGATAACATTCCTATACATCAAAATCAACCATCAATTGACATTGGTGAAGTCTCAAATCCATTTGATTTTGGCCTAAATCCAAAATTCTCAAATTTAGCCCCACTTTGGCTAAGTCCTCAAATTTCACCCAATTCATTGCCTTAACCTCCAAATTGGAATCCAATTCATGTTGAAAACTCTTCATGAGGTCCTTATTGGCATTTATAACAATAATTTTGGAACTTAGCCCAAGGCTAACCCAAGCTAGACCCAAGCCTAGCCTAACATGACCAAATTGATTAAAGTTCAAAATTATCTCAAATTGACCCTCCAATTGAGTTCAAAACCACTTTCATCCTTCACCAAAGTTGTTCCTTGTGATCATCTACACCAAATGCAATAATAAATTGAGCCAATTGACATGGTTAACCTAGCCCAAACCCAAGTTTTGGTCATTTGCACCCACTTG
>JXCR01135781.1:79812-100318 GCA_002079205.1 Phalaenopsis hybrid cultivar | reverse complement strand
TCTTCATAAACTGCCTTAACAAGCATTTTAAGTTTCAGGTGGCGGAACGAGAAGACTCGCCAGGTACGCTTTTACAGTTTAAAGTACCATTTTTCTTATGCCTTTTCCTTACATGTTTCGTGCTTGAATTTACCTACATAAACTTGCATGTTAACCATAACCATAACCCAAAACCAAAACTAAAATCAACCAAGACAAAATTCACCTCCACAACATTCAAATTATAAAACAATTCAAAATTTAATCACAAACATCACACGAAACCACGACTTCAAGTAAATTAAGACGTCTCTATCGGATGATCGGGAATCCCTCGGACTAGGAAACCTACGATTGCTAATGAGGCTTATATCTCTATAGGATGATCGGGAATTCCTCGGAGGAGGTAACCTATGATTGCTAACGAGGCTTCCCTCTCTATTGGAAGATCGGGAACCCTCGGAGGAGGTAACCTACGGTTGCTAACGAGGTTTTCCGCTAAATTAAAATGTCCTTATTGGAAGATCGGGAACCCCTCGGAGGAGGTAACCTACGGTTGCTAACGAGGCTTCCCAAGGCTAAATGAAATGGAATTCATTAAGTAACCTACGGTTGCTAACGAGACTTCCCACGGTTTAAATGAAATTATGGAACTCATTAAGATGGGTTTAGTAAGTTCATTTGGACTAAGTGAATCCAATAGAAAATAGTGGTGCCGGAATGAGGGAGTAACCTACGGTTGCTAACGAGGCTTCCCACGATTTAAATGAAATTATGGAACTCATTAAGATTGCTGGACTAAGTGAATCCAATAGAAAATAGTGGTGCCAGAACGAGGGAACCGTAGGATCCTAACTGACCCCTCGGAGGAGGTAACCTACGGTTGCTAACGAGGCTTCCCACGGTCTAAATGAAATTATTGCAAACATCACACAAAATACAACTTCAACTAAATTAATATGTCTCTATTGGAAGATCGGGAAGAAACATCACATAAAACTACAACTTATTAAAAAGTCTCTATCGGAGATCGGGAATCCCTCGGAGGAGGTAACCTACGGTTGCTAACGAGGCTTCCCACGGTATCGGATGCAAAATTTAATCACAAATATCACCAAAAAATACAATTTTAACTAAATTAAAACGTCTCTATCGGAAGCATCACCAAAAAATACAACTTCAACTAAATTAAAATGTCTCTATTGGAAGATCGGGAATTATCACAAAAAATACACTTCAACTAAATTAAAACGTCTCTATTGGAAGATCGGGAACCTTCGGAGGAGGTAACCTACGATAAATATTCTCTATTGGAAGATCGGGAACCCTCGGAGGAGGTAACCTACGGTTGCTAACGAGGTTTTCCGCTAAATTAAAATGTCCTTATTGGAAGATCGGGAACCCCTCGGAGGAGGTAACCTACGGTTGCTAACGAGGCTTCCCAAGGCTAAATGAAAGTATGGAACTCATTAAGTTGAGTTTAGTAAATTCATTTGGACTAAGTGAATCCATGAAATTATGGAACTCATTAAGTTGAGTTTAGTACTTCAACCAAATTAAGACGTCTCTATCGGATGATCGGGAATCCCTCAGAGGAGGTAACCTACACTTCAACTAAATTAAAAGGTCTCTATTGGAAGATCGGGAACCCCTCGGAGGAGGTAACCTACGAACTAAATTAAAACGTCTCTATCGGAAGATCGGGAACCCCTCGGAGGAGGTAACCTACGGTTAACTAAATTAATATGTCTCTATTGGAAGATCGGGAACCCCTCGGAGGAGGTAACCTACGGTTTAACGAGTTTTCCCACGGTCTAAATGAAACTATGGAACTCATTAAGTTGAGTTTAGTAAGTTCGTTTAATTAAAACGTCTCTATCGGAAGATCGGGAACCCCTCGGAGGAGGTAACCTACGGTTGCTTAGTAAAATGTCTCTATTGGAAGATTGGGAACCCTCGGAGGAGGTAACCTACGGTTGCTAACAAGTTTAAAACGTCTCTATTGGAAGATCGGGAACCCTCGGAGGAGGTAACCTACGGTTGCTAACGATAAAACGTCTCTATTGGAAAATCGGGAACCCTCGGAGGAGGTAACCTACGGTTGCTAACGAGGTTTTTATCGGAGATCGGGAACCCTCGGAGGAGGTAACCTACGGTTTGCTAACGAAAAACATCACCAAAAAATACAACTTTAACTAAATTAATACGTCTCTATTGGAAGATCGGGAGCCCTCGGAGGAGGTAACCTACTAATTAAGATGTCTATATCGGATGATCAGGAATTCCTTGGAGGAGGTAACCTATGGTTGCTAATCGAGGTCTTCCCACGGTCTAAATGAAATTATGGAACTCATTAAGTTGAGTTTAGTAAATTCATTTGGACATAAAATGTCTCCATTGGAAGATCGGGAACCCCTAGGAGGAGGTAACCTACGGTTGCTAACGAGGCTTCTATCTCTATAGGATGATCGGGAATTCCTCGGAGGAGGTAACCTATGATTGCTAACGAGGCTTCCCTCTCTATTGGAAGATCGGGAACCCTCGGAGGAGGTAACCTACGGTTGCTAACGAGGTTTTCCGCTAAATTAAAATGTCCTTATTGGAAGATCGGGAACCCCTCGGAGGAGGTAACCTACGGTTGCTAACGAGGCTTCCCAAGGCTAAATGAAATGGAATTCATTAAGTAACCTACGGTTGCTAACGAGACTTCCCACGGTTTAAATGAAATTATGGAACTCATTAAGATGGTTTAGTAAGTTCATTTGGACTAAGTGAATCCAATAGAAAATAGTGATGCCGGAACGAGAGTTGGGTTTAGTAAGTTCATTTGGACTAAGTGAATCCAATAGAAAATAGTGATGTCGGAACGAGTTAGTAAGTTCATTTGGACTAAGTGAATCCAATAGAAAATAGTGGTGCCGGAACGAGGGACCTGTAAGTTCATTTGAACTAAGTGAATCCAATAGAAAATAGTGATGCCGGAACGAGGGAACCGCAAACCATTTGGACTAAGTGAATCCAATAGAAAATAGTGATGCCGGAACGAGGGAACCGTAGGACCCATCATTTGGACTAAGTGAATCCAATAGAAAATAGTGATGCCGGAAAGAGGGAACCGTAGGATCCTAATTTTGGACTAAGTGAATCCAATAGAAAAAAGTGGTGCCGGAATGAGAGAACCGTAGGATCCTAACTCGACACTAAGTGAATCCAATAGAAAGTAGCGGTGTCGGAACGAGGGAACCGTAGGATCCTAACCGGTGTTCGCTCTAATCAACTTTAATATGCCCTCATAAAATTTAAAGAACTTCAACCATAGGTCCACCTTATTCGACATTATAACTTGACACACTAGAAAACTTAAACTCGTCGCGGCAAGGAGCTTGGAGCTAGCTTGGTGGGCAGCATGGTCCTCTTCAATAACAAAACCTATCTTCCTTAGCTAAACCAATCTTCCTTCCCNCGTCAAATGTTCTGTGTACGGGTTGCCCTACCTGCAATGCCTATATACATGCACGAGCGTCAACTACAAGGGCATTCGTGGAGTGCACGGACTGCAATATCCTACATCTACAACAGTATAGCACATTAGAAGAATATGCATCTACCGATGATCAATCTCGGACCGTTGATTACCTGATAGAGGAGGAGTCATATGTCCCAATGGATGCAANCGTCAAATGTTCTGTGTACGGGTTGCCCTACCTGCAATGCCTATATACATGCACGAGCGTCAACTACAAGGGATTCGTGGAGTGCCCGGACTGCAATATCCTACATCTACAACAGTATAGCACATTAGAGGAATATGCATCTACTGATGATCAATCTCAGACCGTTGATTACCTGATAGAGGAGGAGTCATATGTCTCAATGGATGCAGAGTCATATGTTCTGAGGGGTATAGTGCCAAACGTCCTGTCAGACGCCGAACCATACATTTCTTTAGAGCTAGAGTCAACACTAGCTTGGGTTCCAGCTGATATTCAAATGAGGGAGTACTCGTGACAACTACCGAATCCCAGTACGGTGGAAAATTATAAAACGAGCAAAGTAAATAAAAGAGACTTTGAATTCTACGAAGAAGTACAAGGAAAATTCATANTTCCAGCTGATATTCAAATGAGGGAGTACTCGTGACAACTACCGAATCCCAGTACGGTGGAAAATTATAAAATGAGCAAAGTAAATAAAAGAGAGTTTGAATTCTACGAAGAAGTACAAGGAAAATTCATCAACATACTGGAGGGATTAGAACTGTATACCAGAGTCTTCTCAGAGACTAACGAAGAAAGTATTCTTGAGTGCATTTTTTAACTAAGGGACAGAGGTCGAGCAGGTTTACTTATGGAAAAGACCTATTCTGAGCCAAGAAAATGGATGCAAGGAAAAGGGAGGATTACTATCTTGTGTAGTTGCTGCTACAACTTCACAAATGACAGACAAAAGAATCCCCCTGGGATCCTCAGACACAATCAATTAGATCCACTACCTCCAATGATAAAGTGGATGATCAAAAGAATGGTCAGATGGAATATTCTGCTCGCTACCTTCGTTCCACATAGTTGTATTATCAACATCTACGATGAGGGTGATTGCATACCTCCACACATCGATCACCATGACTTTGTGAGGCCTTTTTGTACGATCTCATTCATGAGTAAAAGCAACTTAATATTTGGGAAAGAAATTAAAATCATTGGCCCTGGTGAGTTTAGAGGCTCTGTGGAGATTCCCCTACCAGTTGGCTCAGTTCTTGTTCTCAAAGGTAATGGTGGAGACGTTGTCAAGCATTACATTCCAAGGGTGTGACACTGCAGAGTGTCAGTGACTTTCTGACAGATGGACAACAACAAAGTGTCGTATAGGTTTCAATCAGATCCAAAGCTGGAGGAAATACTACCTTACGAGCTATGAGAGGTTTGTACCTCTAAGAAAATGGAAAGAGAACTATTGTAGTATAGTGTCGCTTAAAAGGTCAACTCGATCAGGAGCTTGTCACAGCAGGAACAGATAGTCAAAGGATTTCTTTATACTTTACTACATTACAACAATGTGAAATGTATCAGAGATGCTTATACTATGATGTGTACTTGGCGTGAGATATTTTGGATGTACTTTGATGCATTATGCATATTGTAAGGTGTTGGCCTACACTTGATCTGTAACATTTTGTTGAAATAGATTAATGATGTTTCATTCAGAAATGTGTCTCTTTATCATTTGCCTTTTTTGCGATGGATGGAAGCCACAAACCACACGTTGGTTCAAAATTACAATGAACAAAGAACAAAACAACAAACAAAAAGTTTAACGATAATAAAATTTAAACAAAAATAACTAATTAACAAACAAGAAAACAACTCTCTTTTGAAAAATAAACCAATTAAAATCAAATTTAAAAAACATATTTGAAAAATTAAATGTGATAAAAATAATAAAAAAAGAAAATAAATCTATCGAGTGGATTATTTTGATTTCTAGGCCTCTTACTCTTCGCTCGTGCAGCACGACTATCCTTCTCTGCATTAACTTTTCACATCCTCACAGAGTCTCACATTCTGCACAATGCCCCAAAAAATTCTACATATCTTCCTAAAAAGTGTTAGCCTTTTTCACATAACACATATCTTTAGGTTCAACACCATCAATCCTCATTTTTGAATTAGTCCCTAATTTCTGATTTACTACTTTCGAGGTTGGTCCTTACTTTCCGACGCTCTCTTTTGAGATTGATCACTACCTTTCAATCCTCATTTTTGAATCATCCCTTAACTTCTAATTCACTACTTTTAAGGCCAGTCTTTACCTTTCGACACTCTCTTTTGAGATTGAACCCAACCTTTCAACTCTTATTTTTGATTCAGTTCTTAACTTTTGATTCCCTACTTTTGCGGTCGGTCCTTACCTTTCGACACTCATTCTTGAGATTGATCTTACCTTTCAATCCTCATTTTTGAGTCAGTCCCTAACTTCTGAATCACTACTTTTGAGGCCGGTTCTTACCTTCCAACGCTCCCTTTTGAGATTGATCACTACCTTTCAATCCTCATTTTTGAGTCACTCCCTAATTTTTGACTCACTACTTTTGAGGTTNTAGATCCACTACCTCCAATGATAAAGTGGATGATCAAAAGAATGGTCAGATGGAATATTCTGCCCGCTACCTTCATTCCACATAGTTGTATTATCAACATCTACGACGAGGGTGATTGCATACCTCCACACATCGATCACCATGACTTTGTGAGGCCTTTTTGTACGATCTCATTCATGAGTAAAAGCAACTTAATATTTGGGAAAGAAATTAAGATCATTGGCTCTGGTGAGTTTAGAGGCTCTGTGGAGATTCCCCTACCAGTTGGCTCAGTGCTTGTTCTCAAAGGCAACGGTGGAGACGTTGTCAAGCATTACATTCCAAGAGTGTGACACTGCAGAGTGTCAGTGACTTTCTGACAGATGGACAACAACAAAGTGTCGTATAGGTTTCAATCAGATCCAAAGCTAGAGGAAATACTACCTTACGAGCTATGAGAGGTTTGCACCTCTAAGAAAATGGAAAGAGACTTATTGTAGTATAGTGTCGCTTAAAAGGTCAACTCGATCAGGAGCTTGTCACAGCAGGAACAGATAGTCAAAGGATTTCTTTATACTTTACTACATTACAACAATGTGAAATGTATCAGAGATGCTTATACTATGATGTGTACTTAGCGTGAGATATTTTGGATGTACTTTGATGCATTATGCATATTGTAAGGTGTTGGCCTACACTTGATCTGTAACATTTTGTTGAAATAGATTAATGATGTTTCATTCAGAAATGTGTCTCTTTATCATTTGCCTTTTTTGCGATGGATGGAAGCCACAAACCACACGTTGGTTCAAAATTACAATGAACAAAGAACAAAACAACAAACAAAAAAGTTTAACGATAATAAAATTTAAACAAAAATAACTAATTAACAAACAAGAAAACAACTCTCTTTTGAAAAATAAACCAATTAAAATCAAATTTTAAAAACATATTTGAAAAATTAAATGTGATAAAAATAATAAAAAAAGAAAATAAATCTATCGAGTGGGTTATTTTGATTTCTAGGTCTCTTACTCTTCGCTCGCGCAGCACGACTATCCTTCTCTGCATTAACTTTTCACATCCTCACAGAGTCTCACATTCTGCACAATGCCCCAAAAAATTCTACATATCTTCCTAAAAAGTGTTAGCATTTTTTACATAACACATATCTTTAGGTTCAACACCATCAATCCTCATTTTTGAATTAGTCCCTAATTTCTGATTTACTACTTTCGAGGTTGGTCCTTACTTTCCGACGCTCTCTTTTGAGATTGATCACTACTTTTCAATCCTCATTTTTGAATCATCCCTTAACTTCTAATTCACTACTTTTAAGGCCAGTCTTTACCTTTCGACACTCTCTTTTGAGATTGAACCCAACCTTTCAACTCTTATTTTTGATTCAGTTCTTAACTTTTGATTCCCTACTTTTGCGGTCGGTCCTTACCTTTCGACACTCATTCTTGAGATTGATTTTACCTTTCAATCCTCATTTTTGAGTCAGTCCCTAACTTCTGAATCACTGCTTTTGAGGTCGGTCCTTACCTTCCAACGCTCCCTTTTGAGATTGATCACTACCTTTCAATCCTCATTTTCGAGTCACTCCCTAATTTTTGACTCACTACTTTTGAGGTTGGTCCTTAACTTCTGATACTCTCTTTTGAGATTGATCACTACCTTTCAATCCACATTTTTGAATTAGTCCCTAATCTGTGATTCACTACTTTTGAGGTCGGTCCTTACCTTTCGACGCTCCCTTTTAAGATTGATCACTTTCTTTCAATCCTCATTTTCGAATCAGTCCATAATCTCTGATTCACTATTTTTGAGGTCGGTCCTTACCTTCTGACTCCCCTTTTGAGATTTATCACTACCTTTCATTCCTTATTTTTAAACCAGTCCCTAATTTCTGATTCACTTCTTTTGAGGTCGGTCCTTACCTTTCAACGCTCCCTTTTGATATTGATCACTACCTTTGAATCCTCATTTTTGAATCAATCCCTAATTTCTGATTCACTAATTTTTAGGTGGGTCCTTACCTTCCAACACTCTCTTTTGAGATTGATCACTACTTTTCAATCCTCATTTTTGAATTAGTCCCTAATCTCTGATTCACTACTTTTGAGGTCGCTCCATACCTTCCGATGCTTTCTTTTGAGATTGATCACTACCTTTCAATCCTCATTTTCAAATCAGTCCCTAATTTTTTATTCACTACTTTTGAGGTCGGTTCTTATCTTCAAACGCTAGATTGATCACTACTTTTTAATCCTCATTTTTGAGTCAGTCCCTAGTTTTTTATTCACTACTTTTGAGGACAGTCCTTACATTTCGACGCTCCCTTTTGAGATTGATCACTATCTTTCAATCCTCATTTTTGAATTAATCCCTAATTTCTGATTCACTACTTTTGAGGTCACTCCTTACCTTTCGACGCTCTCTTTTAAGATTGATCACTACCTTTCAATCCTCATTTTTGAATCTGTCCCTAATTTCTTCACTACTTTTGAGGTCGGTCCTTACCTTCTGACACTCTCATTTTTTAATCAGTTTGTAACTTCTGATTCACTACTTTTTAGGTCGGTCCTTACCTTCTAACACTCTCTATTGAGATTGATCTTACCTTTCAATCTTCATTTTCGAGTCAGTCCCTAACTTCTGACTCACTAATCTTGAGGTAGGTGCTTACCTTCCGACACTCTCTTTTGAGATTAATCCCTACCTTTCAATTCTTATTTTTGAATCATTCCCAAACTTCTGGTTCACTACTTTTGAGGTCGGTCTTTACCTTCTGACGCTCTCTCTTGTGATTGATCCTTAACTATCAATCCTCATTCTGGGATTAAAATCTGGTTCCTTTTCTTTTGGGGTCGATCCCTAACTGTCAACCCTCTTCTAAAATTTAAACATAAATTTCAAATCCCACCCCAAGGTCAGCACTTACACGCTGATTCCCATCTTCTATGAATAACTAAAATTTGAAAACTCAAAACCCACTCTCCAATCCCCATCGAAAGTTCCTTCCTCCTGATTTCAATCAAATATTCACATGCTATATTCCCCAGTGGAAACTACTGTCACTCAAATTCTAGACTCCTTCTACGTCTGTTGACTTAGGAGTCTATATTAGTTTTGTTGATCTCGTTGGTCAATGCCAATATGCGCGGTGTGCTTGCTAACACACCACACCTATTGGGGGTCCATTTGTTGACCTCATTATTGGTTGAGGTCTAATCTTCCTCTTTAGTAACCTAAGGTCTAGCCATAGGACTGTCCTATTGACTATTCTTAGAAAACTAGTAAAGGAACCCTCACCATTAGAAATTCCAAACCCCTCTTTACTCAACTTGAAGCTCTACAGATTGATCCTAACCTCTAGCACTTAGTAGGTGGGATCACTATGAGGGAGCTCAAGGAGAGTTCCCGTAGGATTGTTGGACCTTTAGGTTGGCCTTGGGTGTTGGTCTAGAGCTAAGGTACTCCCCAGCAATTACCTCACTCACAACCACTCACAAGCACAAACAAAAATTTCTTGACTTTGATCCCTTGATACTTTTGGGGATACTCATGTAGATGGTCCCCTAAACCCATTGGCCTTAGGCTAACGTTTAGCTAAGACCAGTACATAAAGGACTCAAATAGTTATCCCATTGGTCCATAGGTCACATTTGGTGGTTAACCCCCAATTTTACCAAAAATGCCCAACTTAGCCTTTTGCCCCTAAACTCCCCCAAATTACCTAGTTACCCTTGGGACCCTAAATTTGGCAAAAATTTCCAAATTTACCCAAAATACTCAAATTTGTTCAAAAATCATTTCAAACCTTTTGAAAACATCTAACTTACCCAAAATCACCAAAAATTTGCAAATTTCAAAAATGCCCCTCCTTAGCCCAAAATTCCAAAAATTCCAAAAAATCCAAAAAATTGTCAAAATATTCCAAATATTCCCAATTTCACTTTTCTTGACTACCATATGACCCAATTTGTCCATTTTGACCATTTTGACCAAAACCCTTATAATTGTCTTTAAAGGCCCAGTTTTCCCAAATTTACCTCAAATGTCCATAAATTTGGTCCCAATTTCCCCCAATTTTATTCCTTAACTCAAATTAACCTTTCATATGACCAATTTAAACCAAATATAAGCCCAATTATCCCATGATTTGAGCCCAATTTTGATCTAAATCAAACCCCCAATTTCAGCCTTATGACCTAATCTCACCAAACTGAACCTATAACCTACTCAATTGGCCTCAATTTGAATCCTAAACTCTTCATAACATTCCTAAAAATAAACTTGCTCTTCAATTATCCTTAGTGAAGCTTCAATTTCATTTAATTTCAACCCAAATCCAAAAATCTCCAAATTTTCCCTAAATTGGCCATGTCTCAAAATTCCACCAAATTGATTGCCTTAGCCCCAAAATTTCCATTCCATTCCTTCATGAAAAATATTTATAAAATCTCCATTGATCATTTGGACCATTTTATTGAACCAAATTCCAAGCATAGCCCAATCTAGATCCAAGTCTATCCCAACATGACCAAATTGACCAAATTTAAAAAATCGTCCAAATCAACCCTCCAATTGAACTCAAAATCATTTCAATCCTTCACCAAAAATCTTTATTACAATCATATACACAATGTTGATCAATCAATTAGGCTCATGTTCATGGCTAGACAAGCCCAAACCCAAGTTTTGGTCATTTGAACCCACATTATACCCATGCACTAAAGTTAGCCTAACCACCCCAAAGCCACCAAATTAATAATTCCACAGCCATTAGTTGGACCCTAGTGACCAGTCTAAACTCTATAAAACCATATAAGCTAAGCCATGGAAAAAGGTCCCCTAAATTAAAGGATTTGGTTTCCAAATTGCTTAAGCTTAAGATTTATTTGCCAAAAGAAAGCCCAATCCCATTTAATAGCTGTGACATATTCCTCTGAGGTCCCTGAGCCCTCTGACCACCTCCCCTGGCCTGGACGGCCGACCTAGTCATCGGAGAATCCAAAACCATGAGCCACCCACATGGAATCAAACCCATTTCAAACTTAGAGGCCGNAATTGCTTAAGCTTAAGATTTATTTGCCAAAAGAAAGCCCAATCCCATTTAATAGCTGTGACATATTCCTCTAAGGTCCCTGAGCCCTCTGACCACCTCCCCTGGCCTGGACGGCCAACCTAGTCATCGGAGAAGCCAAAACCATGAGCCACCCACATGGAATCAAACCCATTTCAAACCTAGAGGCCACCTCATCCAATTCAAATGTTAGGGCTTCTTTGCCCTCCGATTAAGCAATCATTTTCACCCCCCAATTGCCATGACAGCCACCCCAAGCCCATTTTTATAAAAAGCTCACCTCCATGTTCATGAAGGTAGTGCTGAAAAATTTATCAAAGAGACCCCTCCAAATTTCTCCAAGAAACTCTTTGAGACCTCCTCAGCTCAAGCCAACTACTTTGCCCCACTTATTCCCACCGTGGGAGCTCAATTTTGAGCTTAATCTTTTGTCANTAAAAAGCTCACCTCCATGTTCATGAAGGTAGTGCTGAAAAATTTATCAAAGAGACCCCTCCAAATTTCTCCTAGAGACTCTTTGAAACCTCCTCAGCTCAAGCCAACTACTTTCCCCCACTGATTCCCACCATGGGAGCTCAATTTTGAGCTTAATCTTTTGTCCAAAACTTGGACAGAGCTCACCACACCTCCACAGTCCATCAAACTCAAATTAAACTCACCCATACCTTCACCACAGTGAAAGAAGGAGAAACCCCATCAAATCCACCTTCCATAGAGACCCTAACATAGCTCTAGACCAGCACGTGAAATCGAGCTTGGTTGAGTTCATACCTAGACCTTTCACCACAGTAAGAGGCTCAATCTCTAGCCTCCTTGGACCTCCAATAACATTTCAAGCACCTCTAATTGAAGCTTCCATTCTCAAAGCCAAGGTAATGATCTCCTTCTCTTCCCGAGCTTATTTTCACTCTCTATTTATTTAGAGTTGATTCCATGGCATATTAACCATATAGATATGTTATACTAATCAAGACGAGCATTTTTAAAAAAAATTCATTCAATTTGTTTAAGAAATGATAGAGATATCAAGCTTTGAAAACTGACAGTTCTACGGTTAGACCAGTGGGGACGATGACGGAGCACTGTTGGATCGTGCGTGTATCAAACGGAGGGCTCTGGTTGCGCCGAATGGGAGCCTGATTCGAAAAGGCGGGACGCGTGGCTGCTGGCGTGGATGGCAGCATCGGATGGGAGTGCACCCAGTGGAGCTTTGGAGAGGCCTAGGATGAGGTGGCGCCGCGCTGTTTAAATAAAAAAATAGAGATTTTCTTATATATTTAAATATCCCTATCTTCAAAAATCCATATCTTATTGTAGAAAAACCATAAAAATAAAATAAAAATACTCACTTGCTCAGTAAATAGAGGAGAACAATGTGGAAATAATTTGAGGTCCATTTGACTTATGTTTTATTTTTAATAAATTAAAAATTATTTTGAGTCTTTTGATTCTCCATGCATATAAAAATTTCACCATGGCTTGAAATTTTGGCATGTTGTTGCTTCTGTCTTAGGGAACATTCCCTGATTTTTCTAAAGTCAAAGGAGATCTCTAGATAGAGAGCCATGTTTTTCAAAATTATTTCTAATATTTGCATAAATTAATTATAATAATTAGCATGTTGTGTAGAAAATTCCAAGAAAATTTTGGATGGTTTAAAGTGTCCAGAGAACCCCTTGGAAAATATTTCATGGGTTAAGTCATTGAGAACACACCTAATTTCCACTAACCCTAAAACACTATAAAAATTAATTTTTGGAAATACAAATATCTAAATGACTTGATTTTTAATCTCCACTAAGACTCAAAGTTCAGAGAACTCNAGAACCCCTTGGAAAATATTTCATGGGTTAAGTCATTGAGAACACACCTAATTTCCACCAACCCTAAAACACTATGAAAATTAATTTTTGGAAATACAAAAATCTAAATGACTTGATTTTTAATCTCCACTAAGACTCAAAGTTCAGAGAACTGTCCATAAAAATTTCAAAGCATTTGGAACTCATTTAATAACTCAAATTTACTTTTTAAGTTAAATGTCATTTTTAACACTATAATGATTTTTAATAGTTAAAATAGAACTTAAAAAAATTATAAAAAACTAGTTTTTGGAGTTCTTTGTGATTAGAGTAATTTTTAAAAAATAAAATGGTAATCNAATTTCAAAGCATTTGGAACTCATTTAATAACTCAAATTTACTTTTTAAGTTAAATGTCATTTTTAACACTAAAATGATTTTTAATAGTTAAAATAGAACTAAAAAAATTATAAAAACTAGTTTTTGGAGTTCTCTGTGATTAGAGTAATTTTTAAAAAATAAAATGGTAATTAAAATAAAAACTTCATTTTTAAGCCTATTTTTAAGAATATTTTTAAATTCAAGGAAATGTTCTAAATTATTTCCTAAGCACTTAGGAATAATTAGAATATTTTTCCTAATTTTTTAAGTAAAGATATTAAATTTTGAAACTTAAAAAAATATTTTTTTGAAGGCTAAAAATGAATTTTCACTAAAATAATTTCAATAAGTCAAAGAAAAATCAGAAAAAATGTAAAATTTGCTTCTCTAGGTTGTCTGACCTCAGGGAGATTTTTTAAAAATGTAAGACTTAATTTTCCACATTTAAAATATTTTATTATAAATAAACACTCCAGAACTTGAAATAATATTAATAATTATAATAAAACTTATAAATCATGAAATTCCAAATGATTCTTCGGTCTTAGTCTACCTCCAATAAAAATTTCAAGGGATTAGGCTTTGCCTTAGTCAAGTTATGGAATTTTCTTTGAAAAATCCTATTTTTACATAAAAATAAATATGTAAAATAAATTAAATTTTGAAAAATCACATTTTCTCCTCTAATGTCTTAATTGACCCATGAGTGAGGTAGGATAAAAATTCTAAACTCATTTGGATTAAATTTGATAAATTATGAAGTATTAGAGCCTTACNTTCACTAAAATAATTTCAATAAGTCAAAGAAAAATCAGAAAAAATGTAAAATTTGCTTCTCTAGGTTGTCTGGCCTCAGGGAGATTTTTTAAAAATGTAAGACTTAATTTTCCACATTTAAAATATTTTTTTATAAATAAACACTCCACAACTTGAAATAATTTTAATAATTATAATAAAACTTATAAATCATGAAATTCCAAATGATTCTTCGGTCTTAGTCTACCTCCAATAAAAATTTCAAGGGATTAGGCTTTGCCTTAGTCAAGTTATGGAATTTTCTTTGAAAAATCCTATTTTTACATAAAAATAAATATGTAAATTAAACTAAATTTTGAAAAATCACATTTTCTCCTCTAATGTCTTAATTGACCCATGAGTGAGGTAGGATAAAAATTCTAAACTCATTTGGATTAAATTTGATAAATTATGAAGTATTAGAGCCTTACGGGCAAAAATATAATTTTGGAAATTTAGTNGATGGATGGAAGCCACAAACCACACGTTGGTTCAAAATTACAATGAACAAAGAACAAAACAACAAACAAAAAAGTTTAACGATAATAAAATTTAAACAAAAATAACTAATTAACAAACAAGAAAACAACTCTCTTTTGAAAAATAAACCAATTAAAATCAAATTTTAAAAACATATTTGAAAAATTAAATGTGATAAAAATAATAAAAAAAGAAAATAAATCTATCGAGTGGGTTATTTTGATTTCTAGGTCTCTTACTCTTCGCTCGCGCAGCACGACTATCCTTCTCTGCATTAACTTTTCACATCCTCACAGAGTCTCACATTCTGCACAATGCCCCAAAAAATTCTACATATCTTCCTAAAAAGTGTTAGCATTTTTTACATAACACATATCTTTAGGTTCAACACCATCAATCCTCATTTTTGAATTAGTCCCTAATTTCTGATTTACTACTTTCGAGGTTGGTCCTTACTTTCCGACGCTCTCTTTTGAGATTGATCACTACCTTTCAATCCTCATTTTTGAATCATCCCTTAACTTCTAATTCACTACTTTTAAGGCCAGTCTTTACCTTTCGACACTCTCTTTTGAGATTGAACCCAACCTTTCAACTCTTATTTTTGATTCAGTTCTTAACTTTTGATTCCCTACTTTTGCGGTCGGTCCTTACCTTTCGACACTCATTCTTGAGATTGATCTTACCTTTCAATCCTCATTTTTGAGTCAGTCCCTAACTTCTGAATCACTACTTTTGAGGCCGGTTCTTACCTTCCAACGCTCCCTTTTGAGATTGATCACTACCTTTCAATCCTCATTTTTGAGTCACTCCCTAATTTTTGACTCACTACTTTTGAGGTTGGTCCTTAACTTCTGATACTCTCTTTTGAGATTGATCACTACCTTTCAATCCACATTTTTGAATTAGTCCCTAATCTGTGATTCACTACTTTTGAGGTCGGTCCTTACCTTTCGACGCTCCCTTTTAAGATTGATCACTTTCTTTCAATCCTCATTTTCGAATCAGTCCATAATCTCTGATTCACTATTTTTGAGGTCGGTCCTTACCTTCTGACTCCCCTTTTGAGATTTATCACTACCTTTCATTCCTTATTTTTAAACCAGTCCCTAATTTCTGATTCACTTCTTTTGAGGTCGGTCCTTACCTTTCAACGCTCCCTTTTGATATTGATCACTACCTTTGAATCCTCATTTTTGAATCAATCCCTAATTTCTGATTCACTAATTTTTAGGTGGGTCCTTACCTTCCAACACTCTCTTTTGAGATTGATCACTACTTTTCAATCCTCATTTTTGAATTAGTCCCTAATCTCTGATTCACTACTTTTGAGGTCGCTCCATACCTTCCGATGCTTTCTTTTGAGATTGATCACTACCTTTCAATCCTCATTTTCAAATCAGTCCCTAATTTTTTATTCACTACTTTTGAGGTCGGTTCTTATCTTCAAACGCTAGATTGATCACTACTTTTTAATCCTCATTTTTGAGTCAGTCCCTAGTTTTTTATTCACTACTTTTGAGGACAGTCCTTACATTTCGACGCTCCCTTTTGAGATTGATCACTATCTTTCAATCCTCATTTTTGAATTAATCCCTAATTTCTGATTCACTACTTTTGAGGTCACTCCTTACCTTTCGACGCTCTCTTTTAAGATTGATCACTACCTTTCAATCCTCATTTTTGAATCTGTCCCTAATTTCTTCACTACTTTTGAGGTCGGTCCTTACCTTCTGACACTCTCATTTTTTAATCAGTTTGTAACTTCTGATTCACTACTTTTTAGGTCGGTCCTTACCTTCTAACACTCTCTATTGAGATTGATCTTACCTTTCAATCTTCATTTTCGAGTCAGTCCCTAACTTCTGACTCACTAATCTTGAGGTAGGTGCTTACCTTCCGACACTCTCTTTTGAGATTAATCCCTACCTTTCAATTCTTATTTTTGAATCATTCCCAAACTTCTGGTTCACTACTTTTGAGGTCGGTCTTTACCTTCTGACGCTCTCTCTTGTGATTGATCCTTAACTATCAATCCTCATTCTGGGATTAAAATCTGGTTCCTTTTCTTTTGGGGTCGATCCCTAACTGTCAACCCTCTTCTAAAATTTAAACATAAATTTCAAATCCCACCCCAAGGTCAGCACTTACACGCTGATTCCCATCTTCTATGAATAACTAAAATTTGAAAACTCAAAACCCACTCTCCAATCCCCATCGAAAGTTCCTTCCTCCTGATTTCAATCAAATATTCACATGCTATATTCCCCAGTGGAAACTACTGTCACTCAAATTCTAGACTCCTTCTACGTCTGTTGACTTAGGAGTCTATATTAGTTTTGTTGATCTCGTTGGTCAATGCCAATATGCGCGGTGTGCTTGCTAACACACCACACCTATTGGGGGTCCATTTGTTGACCTCATTATTGGTTGAGGTCTAATCTTCCTCTTTAGTAACCTAAGGTCTAGCCATAGGACTGTCCTATTGACTATTCTTAGAAAACTAGTAAAGGAACCCTCACCATTAGAAATTCCAAACCCCTCTTTACTCAACTTGAAGCTCTACATNTTAGAAAACTAGTAAAGGAACCCTCACCATTAGAAATTCCAAACCCCTCTTTACTCAACTTGAAGCTCTACAGATTGATCCTAACCTCTAGCACTTAGTAGGTGGGATCACTATGAGGGAGCTCAAGGAGAGTTCCTGTAGGATTGTTGGACCTTCGAGTTGGCCTTGGGTGTTGGTCTAGAGCTAAGGTACTCCCCAGCAATTACCTCACTCACAACCACTCACAAGCACAAACAAAAATTTCTTGACTTTGATCCCTTGATACTTTTGGGGATACTTATGTAGATGGTCCCCTAAACCCGCTGGCCTTAGGCTAACGTTTAGCTAAGACCAGTACATAAAGGACCCAAATAGTTATCCCTTTGGTCCATACNCAAACAAAAATTTCTTGACTTTGATCCCTTGATACTTTTGGGGATACTCATGTAGATGGTCCCCTAAACCCATTGGCCTTAGGCTAACGTTTAGCTAAGACCAGTACATAAAGGACTCAAATAGTTATCCCATTGGTCCATAGGTCACATTTGGTGGTTAACCCCCAATTTTACCAAAAATGCCCAACTTAGCCTTTTGCCCCTAAACTCCCCCAAATTACCTAGTTACCCTTGGGACCCTAAATTTGGCAAAAATTTCCAAATTTACCCAAAATACTCAAATTTGTTCAAAAATCATTTCAAACCTTTTGAAAACATCTAACTTACCCAAAATCACCAAAAATTTGCAAATTTCAAAAATGCCCCTCCTTAGCCCAAAATTCCAAAAATTCCAAAAAATCCAAAAAATTGTCAAAATATTCCAAATATTCCCAATTTCACTTTTCTTGACTACCATATGACCCAATTTGTCCATTTTGACCATTTTGACCAAAACCCTNAAAAATTTGCAAATTTCAAAAATGCCCCTCCTTAGCCCAAAATTCCAAAAATTCCAAAAAATCCAAAAAATTCTCAAAATATTCCAAATATTCCCAATTTCACTTTTCTTGACTTCCATATGACCCAATTTGTCCATTTTGACCATTTTGACCAAAACCCTTATAATTGTCTTTAAAGGCCCAGTTTTCCCAAATTTACCTCAAATGTCCATAAATTTGGTCCCAATTTCCCCCAATTTTATTCCTTAACTCAAATTAACCTTTCATATGACCAATTTAAACCAAATATAAGCCCAATTATCCCATGATTTGAGCCCAATTTTGATCTAAATCAAACCCCCAATTTCAGCCTTATGACCTAATCTCACCAAACTGAACCTATAACCTACTCAATTGGCCTCAATTTGAATCCTAAACTCTTCATAACATTCCTAAAAATAAACTTGATCTTCAATTATCCTTAGTGAAGCTTCAATTTCATTTAATTTCAACCCAAATCCAAAAATCTCCAAGTTTTCCCTAAATTGGCCATGTCTCAAAATTCCACCAAATTGATTGCCTTAACCCCAAAATTTCCATTCCATTCCTTCATGAAAAATATTTATAAAATCTACATTGATCATTTGGACCATTTTATTGAACCAAATTCCAACCATAGCCCAATCTAGACCCAAGTCTATCCCAACATGACCAAATTGACCAAATTTAAAAAATCGTCCAAATCAACCCTCCAATTGAACTCAAAATCAATTCAATCCTTCACCAAAAATCTTTATTACAGTCATATACACAATGTTGATCAATCAATTAGGCTCAAGTTCATGGCTAGCCAAGCCCAAACCCAAGTTTTGGTCATTTGAACCCACATTATACCCATGCACTAAAGTTAGCCTAACCACCCCAAAGCCACCAAATTAATAATTCCACAGCCATTAGTTGGACCCTAGTGACCAGTCTAAACTCTATAAAACCATATAAGCTAAGCCATGGAAAAAGGTCCCCTAAATTAAAGGATTTGGTTTCCAAATTGCTTAAGCTTAAGATTTATTTGCCAAAAGAAAGCCCAATCCCATTTAATAGCTGTGACATATTCCTCTAAGGTCCCTGAGCCCTCTGACCACCTCCCCTGGCCTGGACGGCCAACCTAGTCATCGGAGAAGCCAAAACCATGAGCCACCCACATGGAATCAAACCCATTTCAAACCTAGAGGCCACCTCATCCAATTCAAATGTTAGGGCTTCTTTGCCCTCCGATTAAGCAATCATTTTCACCCCCCAATTGGCCATGACAGCCACCCCAAGCCCATTTTTATAAAAAGCTCACCTCCATGTTCATGAAGGTAGTGCTGAAAAATTTATCAAAGAGACCCCTCCAAATTTCTCCTAGAGACTCTTTGAAACCTCCTCAGCTCAAGCCAACTACTTTCCCCCACTGATTCCCACCATGGGAGCTCAATTTTGAGCTTAATCTTTTGTCCAAAACTTGGACAGAGCTCACCACACCTCCACAGTCCATCAAACTCAAATTAAACTCACCCATACCTTCACCACAGTGAAAGAAGGAGAAACCCCATCAAATCCACCTTCCATAGAGACCCTAACATAGCTCTAGACCAGCACGTGAAATCGAGCTTGGTTGTGTTCATACCTAGACCTTTCACTACAGTAAGAGGCTCAATCTCTAGCCTCCTTGTTCCTCCAATAACATTTCAAGCACCTCTAATTGAAGCTTCCCTTCTCAAAGCCAAGGTAATGATCTCCTTCTCTTCCCAAGCTTATTTTCACTCTCTATTTATTTAGAGTTGATTCCATGGCATATTAACCATATAGATATGTTATACTAATCAAGACGAGCATTTTAAAAAAAAATTCATTCAATTTGGTTAATAAATGATAGAGATATCAAGCTTTGAAAACTGACAGTTCTACGGTTAGACTAATGGGGACGATGACGGAGCACTGTTGGATCGCGCGTGTATCAAACGGAGGGCTCTGGTTGCGCTGAATGGGAGCCTGATTCGAAAAGGCGGGACGCGTGGTTGCTGGCGTGGATGGCAGCATCGGACGGGAGTGCACCGAGTGGAGCTTTGGAGAGGCCTAGGATGAGGTGGCGCTGCGCTGTTTAAATAAAAAAATAGAGATTTTCTTATATATTTAATATCCCTAACTTCAAAATCCATATCTTATTGTAAAAAAATCATAAAAATAAAATGAAAATACTCACTTGCTCAGTAAATAGAGGAGAACAATGCGGAAATAATTTGAGGTCCATTTGACGTATGTTTTATTTTTAATAAATTAAAAATTGTTTTGAGTCTTTTGATTCTCCATGCATATAAAAATTTCACCATGGCTTGAAATTTTGGCATGTTGTTGCTTCTGTCTTAGGGAACATTCCCTGATTTTTCTAAAGTCAAAGGAGATCTCTAGATAGAGAGCCATGTTTTTCAAAATTATT
>JXCR01135781.1:63718-78878 GCA_002079205.1 Phalaenopsis hybrid cultivar | reverse complement strand
TAGGAATAATTGAAACATCAATGTTCATTGAGCATTAAAGGTATTTACAGGATGGATTATTAAGAAACATAATAAGTTTAAATGAGCTCGGTACTTTTCAACAGGTAGTGAGAGGAAAGCATGGACCTGCGTCTTCCTCTAGAACTGTTGGATACCTCGGAGGTCTACTAAACTTAATATGTTTTGCTTAACAAAAAATTATCCTTAATCAAACTAATAAGAACCCACCAAGATATGACCTAGGGTATGGTAGGTCACTAAAACCTTACTTTTTTCACTTTACATAAAATGTCCTANTTATTAAGAAACATAATAAGTTTAAATGAGCTCGGTACTTTTCAACAGGTAGTGAGAGGAAAGCATGGACCTACGTCTTCCTCTAGACCTGTTGGATACCTCGGAGGTCTACTAAACTTAATATGTTTTGCTTAACAAAAAATTATCCTTAATCAAACTAATAAGAACCCACGAAGATATGATCTAGGGTAAGGTAGGTCACTAAAACCTTACTTTTTTCACTTTACATAAAATGTCCTAAAATGCATTTTGAGTTTTAGGTGGTGAAACGAGAAGACTTGCCAGGTATGCTTTTACAGTTTACAGTGTTGTCATTCATGTACTTTCATACTATACTTTTTATGCTTACATAAACTTGCNTGTCCTAAAATGCATTTTGAGTTTTAGGTGGTGAAACGAGAAGACTTGCCAGGTATGCTTTTACAGTTTACAATGTTGTCATTCATGTACTTTCATACTATACTTTTTATGCTTACATAAACTTGTGTGTTAAACAACAATATCACCTTGCATGAAAACTAAAACTGTCAGGATAGCCACAAAACCAAAACAAAAATAAAAACTAAAATCAACTTAGATAAAAATTACCTCCACAACATAACTTGCATGTTAACCAAAACCAAAACTAAAATCAACCAAGATAAAATTCACCGCCACAACATTCGAATTATAAGAAAACTCAAAATTTAATCACAAACATCACACAAAACAACAACTACAACTAAATTAAAACGTCTCTATCGGATGATCGGGAATCCCTCGAAGGAGGTAACCTACGGTTGATAACAAGGCTTCCTACGGTCTAAATGAAAGTATTGAACTCATTTAATTGAGTTTAGTAAATTCATTTGGACTAAGTGAGTTTAATAGCAAATAGTGGTGTCGGAATGAGGGAACCGTAAGATCTTATCAACTTTAACATCTCCTATAAAATTTAAAGAAATTCAACCATAGGGCCACTTGATTTGAAATCATAACTTGACACCCTAGAATACTCAAACTTGTCACGGCAAGGAGCTTGGAGCTAGCATGATGGGTAGTACGGCCATTTTCAATAGCAAAACCTGTCTTCCTCANGCTTCCTACGGTCTAAATGAAAGTATTGAACTCATTTAATTGAGTTTAGTAAATTCATTTGGACTAAGTGAGCCCAATAGCAAATAGTGGTGCCGGAATGAGGGAACCGTAAGATCTTATCAACTTTAACATCTCCTATAAAATTTAAGGAACTTCAACCATAGGGCCACTTGATTTGACATCATAACTTGACACCCTAGAATACTCAAACTTGCCACGGCAAGGAGCTTGGAGCTAGCACGGTGGGTAGTACGGCCATTTTCAATAGCAAAACCTGTCTTCCTCGGCTAAAGCATTCTTTCCTTAGAAATAAGCAAACAATCCATAAGATTTTGAGGTTGTTTGCTTATGCAACATAAATCCTCACCCTATCTTTAGGTCTTCGTATAGCTCTATTGTACAATATAAGCCCTAACACATTTTAGGATTCTGAGGTTATCGTTCGTCACAACCTAAACCCTCACATCTTCCAGGCTATTTTTGTGATCGTTTCACACAAATGTAAGCCCTAATTAATAAAATTTACAAGATGAAACACCTAAATATTTATCCTTAAAATTGAAGCCAAATAATAGGATAGGCTGGGAAGTCACCGAGGTTTTCCTCTGAATCTATGACATCTCCTAGATCTTCCTCCTTTGGATTCAAAAAATGAAATGCTCAAAATTTGAGCCAATCCCATTTCACACCTCTTTATCTGATTTCATTGAAAATTCTTATCCTTTGAAATCCTTGAAGATAATATTTCCTGATTTTTATCGAGAGTTTTTTTAGGTAACTTCGATCATTTATGATGTAATTAACTATAAGGGCTTGCCCTTAAAGGAAGTTTTCTCCGAACCAAGCATAATATAAACCCTATTTAATCCTTTCTATTAAATAAGGGAAATTGTCGGCAAATAAAATGGTTTCGCAGAACAAATGAATGTCATATATTTTCTTATTTTATTCGATCGAGTTTCATCCTCAAGTCTAATGTTTATCATTTGGGATAGATACAAGGTTTAAGGTATAACGCTCTTTCGTTTAAACTATGAAAAATTTGGGGTCTGTTTAATTTCATATTTTTCTAAACCTAAATCAGTATGTAAATTAAAATGTCCTTCTGAAGCGGGTGGAGAGATTTTGATTCCGGTGACCGACAGCTTCTTACGGAAAACTCCTCAACCAAAAATAGTGCCGACAGTACCTCTTGTTTCTTATTTGCATGCTTAAAGTCACCTTGCATGTCAAAACAAAAACTAAAAAATTAAACAAGATGAAATTCACCGCCACAACATTCAAAGTATAAGACAACTCAAAATTTAATCACAAACAAAACAAATAACCTGGAACCCTCGGAGGAGGCAACCTATGGTTGCTAACAAGATTTACCATGGTCAAATGAAAGTGTGGAACTCATTAAGTTGATTTTAGTGAATTCATTTGAACTAAGTGAATCCAAAAGAATATAGTAGTGCCGGAAAGAAGGAACGATAGGATCCTAACAGGTGTCACTCTATTCAACTTTAACTTCCCCCATAATATTTAAATAACCATGACCTTAGTAAACATTTGATTTGACATCATAACTTGACACATTAGAAAACTTAAACTCGTCACGATGAGGAACTTGGAGCTAGCATTATGGATAGCATGACCATCTTCAACATCAAAATAAATCTACATTAGTTAAACCTCTTTTTTAGAATTAAACAACAAGCTATAGGGTTTTGAGGTTGTCTGCCTAGTGTGACATAAATCCTTAACCTTATAATTAGGCCTGTGTATAGCCCTACTATGTATTTTAAGCCATAATTTATTTTAGGATTTCAAGGTTGTCGTCCGTCACGACCTAAATTCTCATATCTTCCAAGCTATTTGTGTGATCGTTTCACACAAATGTAATCCCTAGTTAATAAAATTGGCATGATGAAACACTCAATAGTCTTATTCTCCTCTAAATTGAAATCAAAGCATAGTATAGTTTGGGAAGTGACCGAGGTTTTTCTCATGATCCATGACATCCCTNAAATGTAATCCCTAGTTAATAAAATTGGCATGATGAAACACTCAATAGTCTTATTCTCCTCTAAATTGAAATTAAAGCATAGTATAGTTTGGGAAGTGACCGAGGTTTTTCTCATCATCCATGACATCCCCTAGTTCTTCTTCATTTGGATTCTAAAATAAATGTTCCAAATTTGAGTCATTCCCCTTCCACACCTCTCTGTCTAACCTCATTGAAAGGCCCTATCCCTTTTACATCTTTGAAGATAATATCTCCTAATTTTTATCGAGAGTTTTCTTATTTAACTTTGGTTATCTAAGATGTAATTAACTATAAAGGCTTGTCTTTATAAGAAACTTTTAAGAGCCCACCTTAATATAAACCCTATTTAATCTTTCATATTAAATAGAGGAACTTGTCTACTTATAATAAAATGATTTTGCAGACCAAACAAATGTCATATACTTCTTAGTTTATTTGGTCGAGCTTCATCCTCAAGTCTTGTGTTCATCTTTCGGGTTAGATACATAGCTTCAGGTGTAGTGCTTTTTCATTTAAACTAAGAAAGATATAGGATCAGTTTGATTTCATATTTTTCTAAAAACTATATATAAATATATATATATATATTAAAATGACTTTTCGAAGCGAGCAACGAGATTCCGATTCATACAGCCGACAGCTTCCAACGGGAAACTCCTCAACTTTTTAGTGTCAACAGTGTTGTTGTAAAGAGAGAAGAGAATTCAAAGAAATTTCAAGGGATTTGCTTGGCCAAGAAATTGAGATAAGTTGTATTTACTTCTTTTAGTTTGTATGACATTGCTTTTATATATAAAATCCTTGTTTTGTCGTATCTTCCTCATGAATTCTGAGTAGATTTCTTTGTCTTTCTCCTTGAAATGAGATATCATGAAGTGATGATTTAGATTGCATGTGCCAAAATATTGCTTAAATATTGTGATGATTTTACACTTCGTGCTTCATTTACTTTTTTATCTAACCAATTGAATTGTTAAAACTTGTTGTGAAACATACGTTCCAAAAGGACTATGTATTCTACAACAAAAGTGAAGATAACTTTCAAATTCCATGGATGGTGAAGTTCATTGGGGTTGAATGCAAATAAATAGGGAAATATTTTTTATTGGGCATAAAATTGGAGAGTTAGCCTACAGGTGAAGGGAAGTTGGAGCTCTGCAGTGAGAGCCAGTATCCTTTAGCCTAACAATGGATTTAGAGACTAAACATAGGATTAGCCAATGCTCTTTATATCACTTAGAAGAGGGTAAAGAATATGTATGCTCATATTTGCCACAATACAAGGTCTTCAATAATATTTATCTATCACTCATTGTAGTATCATTGTAAGGGGGAGGACGCCTTTTCCATATCTGAAACTGTCAATACAAACTTAGTTTTGTGTTAGAAAACTTTGTTTAGAAGCTTATAAAGTAACTTTAGTAAACTTAAATATTTAACCATCTTTACACTTTAACAACTTTAACATTTAAAGTACACACATTATGATTTGAATATTAGATTTCTATACTACACTTTACGATTTAAAGTTTTGTTACTTTCCCTGTGGGATCGACAACCAGGACTCCACTAGAGCCCTATATTACTTGAGCGATACATATACTTGTGTTTACATAATTGTGACTAAATAAAAGATATAAAATTAATCAAAAATAGAAAGTACACATCAATTTTTGGTACTGTTGCCAGAGATTAACGTATTCAATTATTGGTGTCAACTTGATCAAACTAAGCATATAAGAAAGTTGCGATCAACTTTCAACATTTAATTCCTTTCCACTCCTATGTTGAACAACTTTAATTTGTTTTTGTTCCAATCCTTTATTTTTAGGATTAACTTTAACTTTACTAGGAAGTGTTTCCTGGGGTCTATTGATAAGTGTGTTAGCAATTTGTCCCAGTTGATTCTCAATATTTGACTTTGCATTTGATTACCCAATTTCAAAACTACTTCTTCTGTAGAAAACTTCTTCTCCTTAAATTGTTGGTTATTAAAACCAGGAGGATAAAAAGTTTTATAGATAGAATTTCCCTGATTGTTCAAGTTTACTGTTGAGTTTGTTTGATTGTTTCTCCATTTTTTATTTCTAGCACTAGAGTTGTCCCAGTTAAAATTAGGGTGGTTTTTCCAACTTGTGTTATAAAAGTTTGAATATGGGTTATTAGGTTTATTAAAAACCACATGTAACATTTCTAATGACTGAGAATCATTGGTTTATCTTAATAAATTTTCTTCATTTACTTAAGGAATTTGAGAAATATTCATAGCATAGATATCTAACTTCATAGATAGCAAAACTACTTGAGCTACTAAGATGGTAAAAGCATCATTATCATGAATACTAACCACTCTTTTTGGATTAACACTTTATGAGGGCCATTAAAAATTATTAGTCGTCATTTCTTCAATTAAGGTATGAGCTTCATCAAATGATTTTGACATTAAAGATCCTTAAGAAAAACATCAATTATAGATCTAAGAGATCCTATTAATCCATTACAAAATGTTTGAATAATTAATTAGTCAAGTAAAGCATGGTGTGGACACTTTTTAAGGAGTTCCTTAAAGCATCCCCAAGCCATATAAATTGTCTCCTCTTCAAGCTGAATAAAAGAAGTAATATCTTTTCTAAGCTTATCAGCTTTTGAATGAGGAAAATATTTAGCTAGGAATTTTTGTGTCAGTTCTTCCCAGTTTTAATAGATCAACGTGCTATTGATTTTAACCACATCTTAGCATTATCCCTTAAAGAAAAAATAAAAAATTCTAAGTCTAATTACTTCGTTTGATACACCATCGTATTTGAATATAANCATCTTTACACTTTAACAACTTTAACATTTAAAGTACACACATTATGATTTGAATATTAGATTTCTATACTATGCTTCACGATTTAAAGTTTTGTTACTTTCCCTGTGGGATCGACAACCAGGACTCCAGTAGAGCCCTATATTACTTGAGCGATACATATACTTGTGTTTACATGATTGTGACTAAATAAAAGATATAAAATTAATCAAAAATAGAAAGTACACATCAATTTTTGGTACTGTTGCCGGAGATTAAAATATTCAATTATTGGTGTCAACTTGATCAAACTAAGCATATAAGAAAGTCNTAAATATTGTGATGATTTTACACTTCGTGCTTCATTTACTTTTTTATCTAACCAATTGAATTGTTAAAACTTATTGTGAAACATACGATCCAAAAGGACTATGTATTCTACAACAAAAGTGAAGATAACTTTTAAATTCCATGGATGGTGAAGTTCATTGGGGTTGAATGCAAATAAATAGGGAAATATTTTTTTTTGGGCATAAAATTGGAGTGCTAGCCTACAGGTGAAGGGAAGTTGGAGCTCTGCAGTGAGATCCAGTATCCTTCAGCCTAACCATGGATTTAGAGACTAAACATAGGATTAGCCAATGTTCTTTATAGCACTTAGAAGAGGGTAAAGAATATGTATGCTCATATTTGCCACAATACAAGGTCTTCAATAATATTTATCTATCACTCATTGTAGTATCATTGTAAGGGGGAGGACGCCTTTTCCATATCTGAAACTTTCAATACAAACTTAGTTTTGTGTTAGAAAACTTTGTTTAGAAGCTTATAAAGTAACTTTAGTAAACTTAAATATTTAACCATCTTTACACTTTAACAACTTTAACATTTAAAGTACACACATTATGATTTGAATATTAGATTTCTATACTACACTTTACGATTTAAAGTTTTGTTACTTTCCCTGTGGGATCGACAACCAGGACTCCACTAGAGCCCTATATTACTTGAGCGATACATATACTTGTGTTTACATAATTGTGACTAAATAAAAGATATAAAATTAATCAAAAATAGAAAGTACACATCAATTTTTGGTACTGTTGCCAGAGATTAACGTATTCAATTATTGGTGTCAACTTGATCAAACTAAGCATATAAGAAAGTTGCGATCAACTTTCAACATTTAATTCCTTTCCACTCCTATGTTGAACAACTTTAATTTGTTTTTGTTCCAATCCTTTATTTTTAGGATTAACTTTAACTTTACTAGGAAGTGTTTCCTAGGGTCTATTGATAAGTGTGTTAGCAATTTGTCCCAGTTGATTCTCAATATTTGACTTTGCATTTGATTACCTAATTTCAAAACTACTTCTTCTGTAGAAAACTTCTTCTCCTTAAATTGTTGGTTATTAAAACCAGGAGGATAAAAAGTTTTATAGATAGAATTTCCCTGATTGTTCAAGTTTACTGTTGAGTTTGTTTGATTGTTTCTCCATTTTTTATTTCTAGCACTAGAGTTGTCCCAGTTAAAATTAGGGTGGTTTTTCCAACTTGTGTTATAAAAGTTTGAATATGGGTTATTAGGTTTATTAAAAACCACATGTAACATTTCTAATGACTGAGAATCATTAGTTTATCTTAATAAATTTTCTTCATTTACTTAAGGAATTTGAGAAAAATTCATAGCATAGATATCTAACTTCATAGATAGCGAAGCTACTTGAGCTACTAAGATGGTAAAAGCATCATTATCGTGAATACTAACCACTCTTTTTGGATTAACACTTTATGAGGGCCATTAAAAATTATTAGTCGTCATTTCTTCAATTAAGGTACGAGCTTCATCAAATGATTTTGACATTAAAGATCCTTAAGAAAAACATCAATTATAGATCTAAGAGATCCTATTAATCCATTACAAAATGTTTGAATAATTAATCAGTCAAGTAAAGCATGATGTGGACACTTTTTAAGGAGTTCCTTAAAGCATCCCCAAGCCATATAAATTGTCTCCCCTTCAAACTGAATAAAAGAAGTAATATCTTTTGTAAGCTTATCAGCTTTTGAATGAGGAAAATATTTAGCTAGGAATTTTTGTGTCAGTTCTTCCCAGTTTTAATAGATCAACGTGCTATTGATTTTAACCACATCTTAGCATTATCACTTAAGGAAAAATAAAAAATTCTAAGTCTAATTACTTCGTTTGATACACCATCGTATTTGAATATAGCAAAAAGTTATAGAAAACTCACAAGATGTAAATTTGGATCCTAAGTTGGTGTTCCCCCAAACTGATTATTTGCACCATTTGTCTTATCATAAGTCTAATTTCAAATGAGTTAGATGCTACAACATAGATTTGAATACTTAAATGAATTTTATCTGTCGTATGGTTAACATAGTCCCTTAAAAGACTTTGAAAATTTTAATGTTAATTTTCATTAGGAAAAGTTTTAATGTTATTTTGTGATGTGTTTGTCATTTCTTCAAAATTATGAAGTTGTTTTTGCTTTCAAATTTTTCTTAATCTTTCTAATTCAGAATCGTAGGGTACTAAACCTCAGATCCTGATCTTTGCATGCAAAAAGTGAAATTAAGAAAATATTATACTAAGGCAATAAAATAAAATTAAAAAAAAATCCTTTTTTCCTTTTTTTGCAAATTTTTCTTATAATATTTTGGTTTTATAAGTTTTTTTTTAATTTTTGACTTTTTTTTCTTTCTTTTGTAATTTTTGTGAATTTCAAATAAGTAAAAACTGAATTTTTAGCAATAAAAAATAAAGTTTCAAAAACAAAAAGATATTTCTTTTCAAGTTTCACTTTTCTATCGCTATCCCCAGTAATGGTGCCAAAAACTTGATACGAACCGCAATTACGCAAATATTTATGCTCCTTAATATTCCAAAAACTTGCCCCAAACTATATTTAGCGGATAGTGAGAACAAATGTAATATAATTAAAGAAATAATTTCCCACTAGTGGTACTACGTAAGTATACATATCATTTCAAGCAATATAGAGTTTTCTTTAAAAAGCCCATAATCAATCCCTTAAAGAAGCTAAAAATAAGTAAACAATAAAATAAAATATAAAAATTTTGATTTCAAGAAAACTTTACTTAAGATTGAAATAGCTATCTAAAGAGGAAGATTTAGTTTACTAAATTCTACAAAACGTAAATAAAAGTAAATGCATTGATTTAAACAATAAATAAAGATAGACTTTCTCCTTGCCAGTAATTCATAATCAGTGAAAGATTTTAAAATTTGTTTAGAAAATTAAATATGGTGTTCTGACAAATAGAAGTATACTTATTTCTTTACTTTCTTTCAAATTATGCAAAGAACCTTGGCTAATCTAAAGTTGGTGTCGACATGTATAGTAGTGTTGGGTAGGGTCTAGCCTCTCACTCTTAGATTACCCACTATGCCCTCTTTATAGAACCTATCAGCGACCCTTAGTTCCAATCTCTAGACCAAACTGATAAAAAAATCTAATCTATCTTTCTAGAAACATCAATTCTACGCCCAACAAAGCTTATCTGCATATTTATTTGCATTCCCCTTTAGACGATCACGACTGCTCTTTCCAAGGTAGAATCTGATACTTAAAAGTTAAGAAATATTAGACCTTTTGAGTCTATAAGTTTGTCAACATGTTTTAACAATATAAGTGACCAATTTATAAAGTAAATGAAGGATTAGTAAAAATATCATCACAATTTTTAGGAATAAAAGTTCTAAACAAACTCAAAATCACTTAATTAATTACTTCATATTGCAAGGAGAAAGTAAAGTAGACTACTCATAAAGCATGGGGTTAACAAAATAAAACATATTTATAAAACTCCAATCCAAAGTATAAAACTATTGACCTCACTTTTGGTTAAGGTTTAGTTTTCCATCTTTAGTAGCCTAGGATCTAGCCATAGGGCTTTTATAATGACTATTCCTAGAAAACTAGAAAAGGAACCCTCACTGTTAGAAACTCTAAATTCTTCCTTGCTCAACTTGATGTTCCACATATTGGTCATAACCTCTAGCACTTAGTAAGTGGGGTCAGTATGGAGGATCTCAAGAAGAGTCCCCAGAGGACTGCTTGAACTTAGGGTGACTCTGGGTGTTGGTCTGGATCTAGTTCACTCACTTGCACTCACTATAACCTGGATCCACTCACAACTCTAAATCCATGTTTGTTGACTTTGATCCCTTGATCTTTTGCAAGACTCATGCAGATGGTCCTCTAAACACACTAGCCTTAGGCTATGGTTTACCTAAGACCAGTGCATAGAGGACTCAAATGGGGATTTCTTTGGTCCATAGCTCATATAAGGTGGTTGACACTCTATTCCACCAAAATATCCAACTTGGCCTTATGCCCCCAAATTCACCCAAACAACTTAAATGCCCTTGAAACCCTAAATTTGTCCAAAATCCCCAAATCCATCAAAAATACCCAAACTTATTCAAAAATCATTTCAATCCATATTAAAATGCGCAAATTGCCCAAATCCACCCAAAAATTCCAAAATTATCAAAATACACTCAAATTTGCCAAAATTAAAAAAAATACCCTTAGCACCCCAAACTTTCTAAGAACATCANAATAGGGATTTCTTTGGTCCATAGCTCATATAAGGTGGTTGACACTCTATTCCACCAAAATATCCAACTTGGACTTATGCCCCCAAACTCACCCAAACAACCTAAATGCCCTTGAAACCCTAAATTTGTCCAAAATCCCGAAATCCATAAAAAATACCCAAACTTATTCAAAAATCACTTCAATCCATATTAAAATGCGTAAATTGCCCAAATCCACCCAAAAATTCCAAAATTATCAAAATACACTCAAATTTGCCAAAGTTAAAAAAAAATACCCTTAGCACCCCAAACTTTCTAAAAACATCCAAAATCACTTCAAATCTCTCCAAAACCAATTTGGACCCTTCAATTGAACCCAATTTGACCATTTTTACCAAAACCCTCAAACTGCCTTTAAAGGCCCAATTTTCCCAAATTAAACCCAAATGTCCATCAATTTGGCCCCAATTCCCCTAAATTTCAATCCTAAACTCAAATTCATATTTCATATGATTAATCCAAACCAAATCCAAGACTAATTGACCCATGCTTTGAGCTCAATTTTGATCCAAATCAAAACCCCCAATTTTAACTATATAACTAAACCCCACCAAATTGAACCCCATAGCCTACTCAATTTCCCCCAATTTGTATCCTAAATTCTTCCTAACAATCTTACACATCAAATTAGACCGTCAATTGGCTTTGTCCAAGCCTCAATTTCACTCAATTTTATCCTAAGTCCAAAATCCCCAAAATTATCTCAAATTGGTTATATCCCCAAATTCCACCAAATTAAATACCCAAACCCCAAAATTGGCACCCAATTAATGGTGAAAACTCTTCATGACATTCCTATAGAGCATTTTCTACAATAAACTTAGACGTAGCCCAACCTTAGCCCGACCTAGACCCAAGTCTCACCCATTACCCCTAAATTGACCAAATTCCCAAAATCCTCCATATTGAACCCCCAAATTAATTCAAAATCACATTAAATATTTCCCAAACCTCTTATGACAATCATCTACACAATGTTGATCAATAAATTGGGCTCAATGTCATGGCTAGCCTAACTCAACCCTAACTGCTAGCCATTTGGACCCAAATTGAACNCACCCATCACCCCTAAATTGACCAAATTCCCAAAATCCTCCATATTGAACCCCCAAATTAATTCAAAATCACTTTAAATATTTCCTAAACCTCTTATGACAATCATCTACACAATGTTGATTAATTAATTGGGCTCAATGTCATGGCTGGCCTAACCCAACCCTAACTGCTAGCCATTTGGACCCAAATTGAACCATGCACCAAAATTGACTTAGCCATTCCTAAGCCACCAAATTAATGACATCACAACCACCAAATACACCCTATGGACCAGGCTAAACCCACCTAAACCAGCCAATATGAGAGAAGTACCAACTGTCTCTTGATTTATAGGATTTCACCCCATATTTGGTCTAAACTCAAATAACTTGGCCATCATCACTTACCCTTAGGAGTTAACCATCATTAAACATCGTCTGACCTCCCTAAGCCAAGAAGTAACCCTACTCTGGCTAGCCAGCTTCTCAGCCACCAGAAACAACCAGCCCAAGGGAGTCCCAAGTGGCCAAAAGCCAAAATTAAACCTCTTTGACTTGTCTCCCTCCCATTGGCCATTAGAGCATTTCTTCCTTCCACCTCAGGAAGCTTCAACACCCAGTTCCCAGCCTTGAGCTCCACCAAACAACCATGGCCATAAATGGAGCNAATTAAACCTCTTTGACTTGTCTCCCTCCCATTGGCCATTAGAGCATTTCTTCCTTCCACCTCAGGAAGCTTTAACACCCAGTTCTCAGCCTTGAGCTCCACCAAACAACCATGGCCATAAATGGAGGTCTCCATGGCCAAGGAAGAGAGTGCTGGGAACCTTAAGAAAACTCTACCAAAATCTAACCAGAGCTTCTCCAAACCATCTCAAGTGGAATCCCCTTGGTCTCAGCCACTAATAGCCACCCCTTAGAGTCAATTTCTCCACTAAAATTTGCCCTAAAACCAAGACATATCTCTTCACTCCACCACAGTGCACCAAACTTCAACTAATTGTGCACACACCATCTCCACAGTGAAAGAGGCTAATTCCCCACAAAGCCCACTGTGAAATAGCCTCTAGGATCTAGGATAGCTCTATACCAACACCTAAAATCCACCTTGGTCGAAATCATACTTAGACAATTCAATAGGGCTTGAGACTTCATGCAGAGGTTTGTTGAGTCCAATCAAAGCTACCACAACCATCTAATTGAGGCCTCCCCTCTTAGACAAAGGTATTGAACCTCAACCCTAGTCCAAGCTTATTTTGATTCTCCACTTGTAATGGTTTGATTTCATATACGATTAACCATATAGATGTGTTCGTCTTGAGTAGATGAAGGTTTGGAAACAAACCCCATGTAATTTGATTGAGTTTAAACAAAGATCATAAGATTTTAGTGTGAACGGCTTACGGGTTAGGTCACTTAGGGACGATAACAGAGAGCCATCAGATCGCGCGTGTATTCAACCAATGGAGGAGATCAAGCCGGATGAGCATATGGTGCGTAAACTGTGGGCCGCGTGGTAGTTAAGGTGGATGGGGGCATCAAATGGGAGCATGCTGCATGTGAGTTCGGAGTCGCCGTAGGTTGGGTTGTCACCACACTGGATAAATAGAAAAATAGGGAATTTTGAATTATTTTAAATGCCTAAACTTCAAAAATTGATATCTTTCTCTAGAAAAATCATAAAAAATAAAAGAAAAATATCTTCTTACTCAGTGAACAGGGGAGAATAATGTGGAGTAAAAAAAATTACTTTCTTATTCCTGAATTTTTAATGAATTAAATACCATCAGTGGTATTTCAATTCTCCATGACTAATAATTACTCACCANACCAAAATTGACTTAGCCATTCCTAAGCCACCAAATTAATGACATCACAACCACCAAATACACCCTATGGACTAAGCTAAACCCACCTAAACCAGCCAATATGAGAGATGTACCAACTATCTCTTGATTTATAGGATTTCACCCCATATTTGGTCTAAACTCAAATAACTTGGCCATCATCACTTACCCTTAGGAGTTAACCATCATTAAACATCGTCTGACCTCCCTAAGCCAAGAAGTAACCCTACTCTGGCTAGCCAGCTTCTCAGCCACCAGAAACAACCAGCCCAAGGGAGTCCCAAGTGGCCAAAAGCCAAAATTAAACCTCTTTGACTTGTCTCCCTCCCATTGGCCATTAGAGCATTTCTTCCTTCCACCTCAGGAAGCTTTAACACCCAGTTCTCAGCCTTGAGCTCCACCAAACAACCATGGCCATAAATGGAGGTCTCCATGGCCAAGGAAGAGAGTGCTGGGAACCTTAAGAAAACTCTACCAAAATCTAACCAGAGCTTCTCCAAACCATCTCAAGTGGAATCCCCTTGGTCTCAGCCACTAATAGCCACCCCTTAGAGTCAATTTCTCCACTAAAATTTGCCCTAAAACCAAGACATATCTCTTCACTCCACCACAGTGCACCAAACTTCAACTAATTGTGCACACACCATCTGCACAGTGAAAGAGGCTAATTCCCCACAAAGCCCACTGTGAAATAGCCTCTAGGATCTAGGATAGCTCTATACCAACACCTAAAATCCACCTTGGTCGAAATCATACTTAGACAATTCACTAGGGCTTGAGACTTCATGCGGAGGTTTGTTGAGTCCAATCAAAGTTACCACAACCATCTAATTGAGGCCTCCCCTCTTAGACAAAGGTATTGAACCTCAACCCTAGTCCAAGTATATTTTGATTCTCCACTTGTAATGGTTTGATTTCATATACGATTAACCATATAGATGTGTTCGTCTTGAGTAGATGAAGGTTTGGAAACAAACCCCGTGTAATTTGATTGAGTTTAAACAAAGATCATAAGATTTTAGTGTGAACGGCTTACGGGTTAGGTCACTTAGGGACGATAACAGAGAGCCATCAGATCGCGCGTGTATTCAACCAATGGAGGAGATCAAGCCGGATGAGCATATGGTGCGTAAACTGTGGGCCGCGTGGTAGTTAAGGTGGATGGCGACATCAAATGGGAGCATGCTGCATGTGAGTTCGGAGCCGCCGTAGGTTGGGTTGTCACCACACTGGATAAATAGAAAAATAGGGATTTTTGAATTATTTTAAATGCCTAAACTTCAAAAATTGATATCTTTCTCTAGAAAAATCATAAAAAATAAAAAAAAATATCCTCTTACTCAGTGAATAGGGGAGAATAATGTGGAGTAAAAAAAATTACTTTCTTATTCCTGAATTCTTAATGAATTAAATACCATCAGTGGTATTTCAATT
>JXCR01135781.1:44932-57950 GCA_002079205.1 Phalaenopsis hybrid cultivar | reverse complement strand
CTAAAACTAAGAACATAAAAATACCATTCATTAAAGCATAATATCCTCAAAAATTGAGCATAAAATGTGCATTAAAAATATGTACTTTTAAGGTGAATCATTTACTCGCAACAGCTTTTGCACAACAGCTTCCTGCCACATATATTGTGTAGCAACTTATTAATAAATCACAACTGCTCCAAACAGACCCTTACATACACATAAATAAGATTCAATAATATGTATTTCTCTATACATACTTCTCTATATATAGCAATAGACACGAAAGAGAGAGAGAGCGAGAGAGCACAGTTATAAATAGTATGATATATCCCTCTATTATTGAGAGCACAGTTATTTATAGGGCTAGGTTGACAAATATTTACATATTGTACCCATAGGGTACGTTGATATGGTGGGGGTACTTTGGTCCATGTGTAATAATTAATTATGAATCCTGTGAGTGCGGCTAGCCAGCTTCAAGGTTGGACAGCTACTAAGTCGGGTTGGAAAGCGATTCCTGTCTCCAAGCAGACATGATTTTGGCATCTTATTGGAGTGATACGCCTTTGATTTACCGTTCCTGTTTACTCTATGAAGGTGTTTCAATCCTTAGTATGTAAAGGTGGTTTGGTAAGTTTTGATGACTTTGGATTTCCTCAATAGGCTCCGGCGGGTCACGCCTCTCCTTCCTCCTTCCACTGTGTGTACTCGAGATCCTTGCTGCCTCATTTTTTATGTACATATTAAAGTTCCCCAATTTTCTTGCTCCTTGATCATAAGGGTTGCAATAAGAAAAAGGAAATTTAAGGTAAGCAAATCTTTCAACAATAAATATTCAATTCTATAAATACACACCGAAGACTTATAAGCCTATGATCATAAAAATAAACATCAATCAGTAATTGTTATTGCCAAGATTACTTTTGTATTTCATTCTATTTTTTAATTGCATACCAGTCAACTGAATGAAATGGTGACTGGTAATTATGATGTCAATCTGGTAGTTTATCAAGAACAGCTTCAACTCGAATTGTGGTTGCCTTTATGCGACAAACATCAATCAGTCCATAATAGGTATGGANGAGTGCATAAAGAACATTGACTAATCTTAAGTAAGGTTTCAAATTCTCTCAGGTTGTGATGGGTAGGTTCTAGTATCGCACTTCCAGATTACCCACTGTGCACTCTCTAGAGAACTAACTGGTCCTAAGGCTCCAAACTTTAGACCAAATTGGCAAGAATCTAGCTTACACCCTAAACATACCAATTCTAAGTCCATCAAAACTTATCTCCCTATCTATTTGCACTAACCCATGAATTACCTTCTCACCTATGAAATTAACGTGATTCTTACTAGTTGAGGAACTCATAGCCTTTCCGGTACATAATGAATTCACAAAAAATTTTAAGATACCAACTGATCAAATAAAATATGTAAATTAAGTATGAAGTAATGAATCATCACAATTAAGGAATAAGAGAAATCTTAAGCAAGTCAACTCCTACATATGATTAAATATCATCACAAGGAAAAAGAGTAAGGAAAACTACTCACTATGAATGGATAAAATACTTAGATCCTTCATTGCGAATGACATTGAAATCACATNTAAGCAAGTCAACTCCTACATATGATTAAATATCATCACAAGGAAAAAGAGTAAGGAAAACTACTCACTATGGATGGATAAAATACTTAGATCCTTCATTGCGAATGACATTGAAATCACACAAATATATTGCAATAATTAAAAGAAAATACCAAAAGATTCCAAGACATATCTTTACAAAAGATTTTGCACCCTCTTTGCACAGCAAAAAACAATTCGTTACACTTCTCCCAATGTCCCAAAAGTCACCAACAGTCCAAAGGACACTTCACCCCTTCACACACACAAACNTCTCCCAATGTCCCAAAAGTCACCAACAGTCCAAAGGACACTTCACCCCTTCACACACACAAACACACACACTCTCACCTCCTTCCTTTTTCTAGCACAAAAAAGGCCCCCCATTGGCACCAAAAGATTCTCCGTAAATAAACCACAAAATCCCCCAAGAATATCTTTAAGTACCCCTTCAAAATTGTCCACATTCATTGCATTTTCTAGATGAAAACCATTGGTGGCACCTAGACGCCATGGCGTCAGAACTGGCGTTGGCGCTCAGGTGCCATGTCATTTTTGCTCCTTGCTCAATTTGCCTCTAAATTGCACCATTTTACTCCATTTTTGCTCCATTTTCTCTAAAAATCCATCTCATGTACCTAAAACCAAAAATATGCAAAATACCATCAATTAAAGTTTTGTTTCCTTAAAAGTGAGCATAAAAAATATATAAAAAATAGGTAACTTTTTTTGCGTGTTAATTCCCCCAAGCTTAAACGTTACTTGTGCTCAANAAAAAATATATAAAAAATAGGTAACTTTTTTTGCGTGTTAATTCCCCCAAGCTTAAACGTTACTTGTGCTCAGGTAACATATAAAATTTTGTTCTAGAAATGTTATAATCCAACTTAGAAGAATTTTGAGTAAAATAGATGATATCTAAGGTATTAGAATATTTAGTTTTAACATAGAAATCCTAATTTACTATTTAATTAAAAAATAATTGAAATTTTTCCAAACATTGGATTTTTAGAATAATATTAATTTTGAAATTTATGAATTCTAAAAAAAAAAAATTACTTGTACTTTCTAAAATTAAACATGGGATTGATCCTAAGTTTTCTTCTTTAGAAAGATTTAAGTAAAACAAACTTTTAATTAGGTCATAATCCTCGAGCTTTTCCCCACATAATTTCTTTTTACTTTTTTTTCTTTTTTTTTTCTTTTTCCTTTTATTTCATTCAGGATTTTTTTAATCATTTCTCTTTTATGTGAGGTTTACTATATCTATATAGGCCTTTAATGATTTTGAATTTCACTATCTCTTATCCAAATTTGAAAACTTATTTTTTATCCTAAAATTAAAATGTAGTATTGGAAAAAGAATTTATAATAGAGTTAAAAAATTTTCATAAATTATTATTCTAGTAATCCTAAATTTTTTCAAAAATTTTATTTCTTCTAGTATAAATAGTAAAATCATTTCCCTATTTTTTTCTACTAAACATCTTAAATTTAATTTCATTTTCATCCTTTTTACTAAAGTCTTTACTAAGTTTTCCTATTGTATTTCTATAATTAAACTTTTAACAATGTTAAGATAACTCCACATAATAAAAATCAATTTTTAAATAAAATTTATTTGTAGTTTCTTTTAAGACAAGTAAATTTTGCTTTGAAATTTCATTTCTTGCTCCCTCAAACTTAAATATTTGAAAGTTTTACAATCAATTCCAAAAAAATGTAGCAGGAAGAAAAGTAAAAGCTGAATCTACTAGCTACGACAACATTCTATCAAACTGTTATGCATGCAGAATCGGGATAGAACAATCGCAAGATAAAGTAATTCAAGCCTATAACATGTTTGCAATGATATTACACTAAANTTATTTGTAGTTTCTTTTAAGACAAGTAAATTTTGCTTTGAAATTTCATTTCTTGCTCCCTCAAACTTAAATTTTTGAAAGTTTTACAATAAATTCCAAAAAAATGTAGCAGGAAGAAAAGTAAAAGCTGAATCTACCAGCTACGACAACATTCTATCAAACTGTTATGCATGCAGAATCGGGAGAGAACAATCGCAAGATAAAGTAATTCAAGCCTATAACATGTTTGCAATGATATTACACTAAGAGAAAGTATACTAACTTTGAAATTTATTTTACTTCATCCCCCCAAACTTGACTTTTAACATGTATAGCATTCAGTACGTATATATAAGCAGAAAGAAAAATCATAGCCCCTGAAGTACAATCTACCACGGGTGTCTATCAAAACATTTGCAAATATACATAGGATAGAACATTGTGCAGTAGAATGTAAATCTAAATTAAACATGCCAAATTGAAATTGAACTAAAGGAAAGTTTAACTAGCATAACGGGTATCAACATAGGAATATATATTTAAGTGTCCCTCAAGTGCTTTAATTTGTTGTAACACAAACACAAACACAAACACACTTGATAACTGAGGTCAATTCTTCCTTTCTCATCGCCTCTCACTACCTTACTTCCAATTTCTAACTGAATCACTACACTGATAAATTGGGTACTTTTAAATGCTTTTATAGAGTCTAATCCCATGGACTCGATTATCCATGATATATTGGCTCACCAACCGCAAGCATCACCTTATCCCTTCAAGTATGCAGCTCTGACAGTTTTTAGGATAGTGTAAGATCATCCACATGTTGCTCACCAAGTAGGTTCATGACCCTACCAAATGAAAATATGGTACGACGAAGGAAGTAATAAAATTGAGATAGAAATTTCACAATTGACAAAATGTCTTCTATAAAACTCAAGTATGGTTGAGATCGGAGATGTAGTGGGCTCATTAATCGAACTACTACAAGAGAAAATATTCATGATATACAAAGAACAAATCAATCCACTAAAAATTCAAACATCTACCAACACCAATCAAACTAATCAATCCACACTAAAACAAAACACAAAAAATCTTAAAAAATTAAAACTCACAAACCCACTAACACAAATAACATATGAGTTGCCTCCCATGAAGCACATAGTTTAATTTTGGTAGCCCAACAAAGGATTACTCCCGAAAAAAAATTTTATTTACGTAATCCTTGATCAATCGTTCAGTTTTGCTAAATTTTGGGATTCCTACTAAATTTTTGAATTTTAGTTTTTCTATTAGCTTAACCTTTTCATATTGATTTAAATTATTGTTCCTTATGTTTATTTCTAGATCCAATAATCTTCAAATGATTTTCTCAATTTGCATATTGATATCATCATTAAAATCTATAAAAAATGGATCTCTATATGATAATTCAAGATCTTCTAAATTTTGGATCAGAGTCTTTCTAGATGATTCCAATTCTAGATTAAATTCTACTAGGTTACTCATCTGTCTTAAATGATCTTGTAATTCTTCCCCTTGGGGCTGAGGAAATGGTGGAGGTGGTATTTCTATATTTACCTTAATTGATGAAATAGGCTTTTCTAATTCTTGGGGAATTTCTTCCATTGGTCATTCAATCTCTTTTTCCACTTTTCTCAACTCAATGTTCTTTTGATCCATATCTTCCAATTCTCTTCCACTTCTTAGTTGGATATCTTTATCTTGCCCACCATTCTTCTCCATAGGTTTATCTCAAAGTCACTAGGTAAAATCTCTGGAGTATAAATATTCATTGAATTATAATCTGCTTTAGATGGTCTTCTATATTTCTTATTGCGCCCCCTTGAATCTCCAGCTAACTCTTCATTTGAATAACAACCTCTTTTAATAACTCTTCCTTATTTTTTGGGTTTAAGTTAAATCTATGAGGAAAAGAAAGTCCAATGTTAAAATTTCCCTTATTATCCAATTACATGTCCAACTAAATTGATTATCTTCCCACAGTTGGTTTCTTCCTCTAAAATTATCATTCCAGTTAAAGTTGGAATGATTCTCCTAACCTAAGTTGTAACAATCGAAATAAGGATTGTTTATCTTAGGGCTAGTTTCAAAATAGTTAGTCTCAATTAATTGGTCAAATGAATTTTCCTTAATAATGGGGTGGGGGTGGTCCTTAAGGATAACTTTCTACGTAATGATCAAAATTTCATGCAATATCGACAATCTAAGAAGCTAAAATAATCAACATATCAGTTTCATAAAAAATTACTACCCTCTTAGGGTTTACTCTATCGAAGCTATTAGCATCATAATCTAAAACTGAATATTCATTTTGTTATTGATATGTCATTTCTACAATAAATTCATGGATTATTTTCTGATTCATAATCCTCCTAATAGTTCTCTCTACTTTTGGCTAGTAAGTTTTAAGGTCTGCAACTCCTGAACTATGGATGCAAAATCTAAAGACATAACTAATATGACAAATATCTGGTACTTTAAGCACTCAAAAATATTTTTGGTATTTGGATTTTCTTTAAAAAAAACACACTAAAAAATAAACACACTAGATTATAACACTAAAATTTCCAAATCTAAGTCTTATAGGATCAAAAACTTGACCCAACCTACAATTACGCAGTTATTTAGTTTCCCAACTAAAAAATTGACCCGGTTTCTTTAGGCGGCTTGTGTGCAAAATAGATATGTTATAGAATTTAATATTTGATTTATATTTTAAACATTAGGAGTTCTACGGAAGTATACGTACCATTTCATGTAATATAGGATATTCTTTAAAAACCCCAGTATCGATCTCACAATGAAGCAAGATAAGAAATCCATTATGCTAATTCTAGTCTACTACCAGTTTGGAATATTTCAAAAAGTTTGATTTTCCTAAATGGACTATTATACTCTAAAATTAAAGTTATCCAAATTAAATAAAAACCTAATATAAGGAGCATGGATGAGTTTTGGAAAATTCTCACATAACTAAAACCTCTTTCCCCTTGCAATGAGATCATAATTAGTGTAAGAAGCAAATATTTTGAATTTAATGTAGTTTTATGCCAAATATAAGTAATCCTATTCCTTACCATCTCTTGAGTGTGAAAAGAAAATTGGTTAAGCTAAAGTAAGGTTCCAAAATCTCTCAATTTAGTTGGATAAGTTCTAGCCTCTCACTTCTTGATTACCAACTTCGTCATCCTTGTAGGACTAACTGGTTTGAAGGTTCCAAACTCTAGTCCAAATTTGTAGGAATCTAACTTGCCACCCTNTGTAGGACTAACTGGTTTGAAGGTTCCAAACTCTAGTCCAAATTTGTAGGAATCTAACTTGCCACCCTAAAAACACAAATTCTATGCTCATCAAAATATTTCGACCCTCAGAATTTGCAACTTTAAGAAACTTGACCCGACCCATAATTACACATCTATTTAGTTTCCTGACCAAAAACTTGACCCAGTTTCTTTTGGCAGCTAGTGTGAAAAATGGATATGTTATAGAATTTAGAGTTTAATTTATATTTTACACATTAGGAGTTCTACGCAAGTATACATATCATTTCAAGTGATAAAGGGCTTTCTTTAAAAACCCCACTATCAATCCCACAGGAAAGCGAGATAAGAAATCTCTTAGGCTGATTATAGTATGCGTTAGTTTGGAATATTTCAAAAAGTCTGATTTTAACTAATATACTCTAAAATTAATAATAAATAAATTAAATAAAAACCTAATGTAANGTGATAAAGGGCTTTCTTTAAAAACCCCACTATCAATCCCACAGGAAAGCGAGATAAGAAATCTCTTAGGCTAATTATAGTATGCGTTAGTTTGGAATATTTCAAAAAGTTTGATTTTGACTAATATACTCTAAAATTAATAATAAATAAATTAAATAAAAACCTAATGTATGAAGCATGGATGAATTTTGGAAAATTCTTATATAATTAAAATCCTTTTTCCCTTGTATTGAGATCATAATCAGTGTAGGAATCAAACATTTAAAAGTTAAATGTAGTTTTGTACCAAATAAGAGCAATCCTATTCTCTACTCTCTCCCGAGTGCATAAAGAACATTGGTTAATCTAAAGAAAGGTTCCAAATTTTCTTAAGTTATGATGGGTAGGTTCTAGCNAGTTAAATGTAGTTTTGTACCAAATAAGAGCAATCCTATTCTCTACTCTCTCCCGAGTGCATAAAGAACATTAGTTAATCTAAAGAAAGGTTCCAAATTTTCTTAAGTTATGATGGGTAGGTTCTAGTCTCTCACTTCAAGATAACCCACTGTGCCTTCTCTATAGGCCTAATCATTTCTACGGTTCCAAACTCTAGACCAAGTTGGTGGGAATCTAGCCTATCACCATAAAAACAACAATTTGTGCCCATAAAAAATTATCTCCTTTTTTACTTGCACTAACCCATGGATTACCATCTCACCTATGAAATTAATGTGATTCTTACTAGTTGAGGAACACATATCCCTCCCAGGTCATAATGAATTCACAATAAATTTTAACCTGCCAAATGATTAGATCGAATATATAAATTAAGTATACAGTAATGAAGCATCACAAGAATTGAATAAGAGAAATCCTAAATAATTAAACTCCTACTTATGATTAAATATCATCACAAAGAGAAAGAGTAAGAAAAACTACTCACTAAGCATGGATAGAATACTTGGATTCTTCATTGCAAATGACATTTAAATCACACAACTATATTGCAATAATTCAAAGAAAATATAAAAGGAGTCCAGGACTTATCTTTACAAAAAAGTTTACACTCTCCTTGCACATTAAATAGCAATCCCTTACACTTCTTCCAAAGTCCCAAAAGTCTCCAACCCTCCAAATGAAACTTCACCCCTTCACACACACAACCACACGGACACTCACACCTCACTTCTTTTGCCCAAAAAAGGCCCCTCATTAATGTCAAAAGACTCTCTTTAAATAAAGCACAAAATCACCAAAGATACACATTACGTGCCCCTTCAAGATTGTCCACATTCATTGTATTATCTAGATGGCACCATAGCACCAAAACTGGTGCTGGCCTTTGGCGCTAGGTCATTTTAATCCCCTTTGCTAAAATTGCCTCCAAATTGCTCCCTTTTTGCTCAATTTTTGTTCCATTTTTTCCAAAACTCTATCTCTTGTACCTGAAACCAAAAACATGAAAAATATCTTCCATTAAAATACAATTTCATTAAAAATGAGCATTATATATAGGGTTTTGGCAGTAATGGAGCTGACTGGTGCTACTGAGAAGCTTGATTCTTGGTGCTGGCTGGTTCTTGAAGAAGCTTTTTTGGCTTTTTTTGGAACTTTCTATTTTGTTCTTGGTGGCCTTGCTGGGGCTGTTGAGGTTTCTTGCTGTTTTTGTGAAGTTGTTACTGTTCCATTGAGTAGCTCAAGCTCCTCTGCTTCTTCTTCTGTCTTTCCTTGGTGATCTTTTAACTTGCTTGGAAGTTGTGGTCTGCTGCCTTTGGGACTTGCTTGGGTAGCAGCTGTCTGCTTTTTTGTTGTTTACCTCCCTTGTTGGTGTTTGTTTTGGCCTGGAGCCGTCCTTGTTTTGGGGTCCTGGTCTGGTGAAACATGAATACCCCTATTGACTTGGAAACCAACTTGCAATGGACCAAAGCCACCTATGCTGGAGTGGTGGGTAATCCTCCCTCCCCTTTTCTGGATCCTGATTTACTTGTCTTCCCTCAGGACTTTCATAGCACTGCTGCTGGAAGAGGATCTGCTGCCTGCATTCACCCTGTGGGTAATAAAGATGGGGAACCTGCTGCCTTTTTTTCTGAACATGAGCTTGCTGACTTAAACTTGTAGGTTCAGTTCACCCTAATTGGTAAATTCAGCTTGGGACATCCAAAGATGGAACTAGTAAGAAAATACTTTGAATCCCTGAAGATTTCAGAATGGAAGCTAGGGCTGTTGGATGGTAGACACCTCCTAATCCAGCTGACTAAAGAGGAGGACTATGCTAAAATTCTTGCAAAGCAATCCATCATAAATTCTGGAACAGAAATGAAAATCTTAAAATGGTCACCTAATTATGATCCATCACAAGAACCTCCCACAGTGCCTATTTGGTTTAAGCTACCTAAGCTCCCTTTGCATTTATTTAAATTGAACGCTTTGTTCAACATAGGATGTACTTTGGGTACACCTTTGAAGGTTGATGCTGCTACTTTTAACAAGGCAAGACCAGCCAATGCAAGAATCTTAGTGGAAAGAGATGTCACTCTCCCTGATGTTAAGAGAATATGGATTGGTGACACTCAGAGAGGTTTTTGGCAAGAAGTCATCATGGAGCAAAGACCACACTATTGCCAACATTGCAAAATGTTTGGACATAACAGGGAGAGATGCTAGAGATTGAAACCTCCCATTAGAAGAACTCACCACCAACCTCAGTAGGAGTTGGAGGATGCCACTAACAAAATCCAGGAAGCTGGAAATACAGAAGTGCAAAAGAAGACAGTGCTTGCTGAAGGGAATGAGAAGCCCCCCACCCAAATGGACCCTCACTGTGTGGAAAAGATAGGTAGAGTTGGAAGCAAAGCTGTTGGCCAAATAACTACAAAGGATAAGGAAATAGAGATCCAACCAGAGGTTGAGTCAGTGGAGGAAGTGTTTACCTCCCCACCTCCCAGAAATGTGATGAATCCAGTGGTGGAACCCCCTTGTCAGAAACTAGTAGAAGACATGAATAAAGAGTTGGAGTCAGAGTGGCAAATTCAGAAAGCTAAAAAGAAAAAGAATTATAAACTTGGAGGACAAGACATTGGGAAAGGCAAGGGCTTTAGAGTTTGGAGGTACATGCTAATCAGATAAGAATGGGTTCAAACAAGTATAGAGGGAGGACTAGGTCCAGGTCCCAACCTTACTCTTCTCCCCCTTCCCCATGATTAACCTGTTGTGTTGGAATATTAGGGGGATTGCCAACCCCCTATCTCTGAAAAGACTCAAATATCTGAGTAAGAAGTACAAACATTGGTGTATTGCCATTTTGGAACCTATGGTTCACCTCAAAACGTTGAAAATTGCTAAAGTCTTCCATGGATTCAATTTGTTTACTAACATCAACAACAAAATTTGGGTTTTTTGTAGGAAAGAAATGCAGTGCTCTATCCTACTTAACCATACTCAAATCTTGCATTTTAATCTCAAATTTATGGATAAGGAAGTTTTTGCTTCCTTTGTCTATGCTGGATGTTCTAAAGCAGCTAGAATTGAGTTTTGGGAATCCCTGCAGCTCATCCAAGGTTCTGTTGACAAGGCCTGGATGGTGGGAGGAGATTTTAATTGTGTCTCATCTCCTGCTAAAAGGAAGGGGGGCAGACCTCCCAATCCCATTACTATATCTTTCTTCAATGACAATATCCAAAAAGCTGGGTTATTTTATCTGGGTTTTTGTGGTCCTACCTTTACTTGGAGAAGGAAGGAGCTGTGGGAAAGGCTGGATAGAGTTTTGGCTAATGACAACTGGATCCAACAGTTCTTGCAGACATCTGTTACCCATTTAAGCCTTGTTGGATCTGAACACAGACCTTTACTGATTACTATTGGGAATAAGATGGCTAACCAGAAAAGCTCTTTTAGATACTTGAATGTTTGGTCTCAGCATTTAACTTTCTTGAATATTATTAAAGATCAGTGGAAGAAAGACTTTCACACTAACCCTTTTATCAACCTTTGGCTTAATCAGAAGAGGATTGATAAAGCCCTTAAGCAGTGGAGCTGGAATACCTTTGGAGACCTCCTACTGATTGTTGATAAGGCTGAAAAGGAGGTAACTGAGCTGGAGGAGGAGCATAGCAAAGGAAGGATAGATGAGGTTGTTCTCCTTGAGGCTAATGAGAGACTTTTAAATGCCATCCAGTGGCAGGATCACTTCCTTCAACAAAAGGCTGCAAAAACTAAATTTGCCGATGGAGATAGGGATACTAAATTCTACCATGCCTGCATCAAATACCAAAGGAAATGCAACACTATCCACTCTATCAAAGATCATAATGGTACTTGGCTTAAGAAGGATGAGGAAATTGCTGATAGTGATGTGCAGTATTGCCAAAGCCTAATGAATGAGACCACTAGGGAAAGAGAACAAATTGATAGAAATTTGTTCATAGACAGCAAGAGGTTCACTGCTAATCTGCTTTTAAATGAAATCCCTGATGAGGAAGAGATAAAGGCTGCTTTGAATTCTATTGACAGTTCCAAATCAGCTGGTCCAATTTGATGAGGTTATTGATAAGATAACCTCCACTCTTTAGGGGTGGTCTAACTCCTTTTTGTCCAATGGGGGTAAGGATCACCCTACTGAAGAGTTCTTACCTCTATCCCCTTGTATGCTCTCCAAGTGGCTACAATGAAAAGAAGTACATCTTTGCTGCTGGAAAGAACCTTCAACAGATTTTTGTGGGCTGGAAACAGAAAACAAGTGGCTTGGGCTAGTTGGCAAAAGGTGGCTAAACCATGGGAGGCTGGTTGTTTAGGTTTTAAAGGCTTGCATCAGATGCAACATATTAGCTTGTGTAAGCTGCGGATTAAATTCAGACAAAATGAAAGCTTATGGGCCAACTTTATGATGGCCAAATATTGCAAGTCTGTCCATCCTGGGGAGGTCACTAGGAAGGTGGGAGAATCCAGAATTTGGGTTCAGATGCTCAAAGCTAGAGATGACATTGATCAGCTGCTCAGATGGGAGTTGGGACAAGGGAATATTAGTTTTTGGAAAGATAATTGGNTGGAAACAGAAAACAAGTGGCTTGGGCTAGTTGGCAAAAAGTGGCTAAACCATGGGAGGCTGGTTGTTTAGGCTTTAAAGGCTTGCATAAGATGCAACATATTAGCTTTGTGTAAGCTGTGGATTAAATTCAGACAAAATGAAAGCTTATGGGCCAACTTTATGATGGCCAAATATTGCAAGTCTGTCCATCCTGGGGAGGTCACTAGGAAGGTGGGAGAATCCAGAATTTGGGTTCAGATGCTCAAAGCTAAAGATGACATTGATCAGCTGCTAAGATGGGAGTTGGAACAAGGGAATATTAATTTTTGGAAAGATAATTGGTGTTCAAATGACTGTTTGGAACCTCTGTAGGATGAAAAGGAGGGGGATTTATTGGTTAAAGACTGTTGGGTAGGTAATGGTTGGTCTGAGGATCTCTTGAGGGGATTACTGAAGGAGCAGTCTGCTAGCTACATCTCTACAATTCAATTTGACAGAGACAAGAAGGATAAACTCATCCTGTTGAATCGGACTAAAGCTAGCATCTCTAAAGACATTCAGAATTACCTGTATTGTTGGGTTTCTTGCCAGTGGAACATCTCCACTTGCCAAAAACATCTCACCCCTTCTATGTTGTTCTTCTCTTGGAGAGTCATCAACAACCTTATCCCAACTGATGATATTCTGAAACATAAAGGCCTGAAAGGCCCTTCAAGATGCTATTTATGTAAGCTAGATCAGGACACAAGGGATCACTTATTCTTCGGGTGTAACTTTGCCAAGGAGGTTTGGAGTAAATTAACTTCCCAA
>JXCR01135781.1:14236-41278 GCA_002079205.1 Phalaenopsis hybrid cultivar | reverse complement strand
TTAGGTTTATTACCCTCCCTATATATGAAGGTAATTTGGACATTGAGAATAGTTTTGAAGTTATTGATCTTCTGTATCCATTGTGTATGGAACCAAGAGGGTTGCTCTTCAGATTCCAGTAGTTTGATAAGCAAGACTGAGTCCACCTCAATCAAGATATTGAACCATTATGATTTGTAAGCAAATGTTAGAGCCCAAAAAATTGCTATAAGTTATGCCTCAAGAGTATCTATGGCCTTTGTAGGATCATGGAAGTAAAGAAGGCACTGACTGGAATGATCTCTGAAGACACCCCCCACCCAACACTCAATTCATTAAAGCTACAATCAGTATTGATTTTGACAGTTGAATATTGTGGAGGTTTTAGAAAAATCTTACTTATCATAGTGGGCACTCTCACCTCAGTGGTCAAGGTATTACGAATATTGGGGAAGTGTTTGTGCTTAATCATTTTGGAGAGGTAAGAACAATTGTTTTTTACCACCTTTGAATTTTATATGGGTCTGCACTCAAATTTGGTATGGTTCCTGAACTAGGACACCATAAAAGGGATAGGATCATATTTTTGTCTTTGCCAGCTGTGCCAACAATCAGAAAACCTGGACTAGTTTAAATCAAAATCATTCTATTTAAGTTTTGCCAGAAACTCAGTCCAGACCTCCTGAGCAAAATTAAAGGTAAAAAAGATGTGGGTTAAATTTTTCTCATTCTACAAGCACAGATAACATCTAGATGGCCCCCTCAATCCCTTTAAGTTAAGAATGCCATCAATTGGCAAAAGATTGTTGAAGAATCTCCAACAGAAGAAAGACATGGAGGGGGAGAGAAATTTGTTACAAATGACCTCCCCCCAAANGTCTTAGATTTGTGGTGAGATCAAAGTCCTTGGTAAAGTAGGTATCATCTATTGGAGTGTTGGGTTCAGGTTGAGAGTTCAATAGTTGGCTAAAGTAGTTAACAACATTGTTTGCACTGTTTTCATTATCATGCAACCAACATCCCTCATTTGTCTGAATGGAGTGTATAGTATTACATTTTCTCCTCTAACTTATGTAAGCATGGTAAGNGTCCATCTAGAAATTCACCTTACCAGTCCCCCCAAGTCCCAAACAAACATCTCCTCAGCAATATTCCTCACTTTCAAGATGTTGACCCAGATCCTAGATGCACCCAATTTCCTGAGAATAAAAGAGGGGTGTTGATATTTACAATACTTGCCCATCATAAATTTGGACCACAAAGATGATTAAGCTATGAAATTTGTCCATAATTTGTAAAGGTTGACTTGGATGAGTTGTTGGAGCCCTTTAAACCCTATACCCTCTGCCAGGGTGGGTTTAGCTGCCTTCTGGTAAGAAGCACAGTGAAGTTGTTGTCTTTGACCACCCCACAAGAATCTATTAAAAGCCATCTCTAGTTGAAGTTGTGCTTTTTTCTTCATAAAAGTGGTTTGTAGAATGAAGGAAAAATCGTAAGTACGATTTTGAGTAAGGTAATTCTGCCACCAATAGAGAGGAAAAATGAGACCAGACAGAAAGGTATGAATTAATTTTATAAAGGACATCATCAAATTGGATCTGCCTGGATCTGCCACTGGTGAGGAGGACCCCAAGTTATTTTTTGGAGGTTTAGCAACGGAGAACCCAGTGTATTTAGAAATCCACTGTTTGCAGTTGGGTGAGTACCTTTTATTGAAGATAAGTTGACACTTTGTAGGACCAAAAACCATTCCAGACTGCATTGGAAATTTTGAAGACAGTGAATGAATTTTTTAACAACACCTTTGTGCGCACTGGAAAAGACCATAACATCATTACCATATATTAAATGAGAGATAACCATATTGGATTTATGATGGTACCTAGAGTAGCTATGAGTAAGTAGGGACTTATCTAACATTCTGGACAAGTAGTCCAAGGCAAGGATGAAGATAGTGGGGGAAAGTTGGTCACCTTATTTCAGCCCCCTAGATAAACAGAAAAAAGAACCCCAGGCATACTCATTGATAATAATAGAGTGTCTGTTGTTGAGATGCCATTTATGGATGAGAGTGAAGAACTCAGGATGAAACCCTCTAGTAGACAGAAATTTCAGTATGAAAANTTTGCAGTTGGGTGAGTACCTTTTATTGAAGATAAGTTGACACTTTGTAGGACCAAAAACCATTCCAGACTGGATTGGAAATTTTGAAGACAGTGAAAGAATTTTTTAACAACACCTTTGTGGGCACTGGAAAAGACCATAACATCATTAGCATATATTAAATGAGAGATAACCATATTGGATTTATGATGGTACCTAGAGTAGCTATGAGTAAGTAGGGACTTATCTAACATTCTGGACAAGTAGTCCAAGGCAAGGATGAAGATAGTGGGGGAAAGTTGGTCACCTTATTTCAGCCCCCTAGATAAACAGAAAAAAGAACCCCAGGCATACTCATTGATAATAATAGAGTGTCTGTTGTTGAGAAGCCATTTATGGATGAGAGTGAAGAACTCAGGATGAAACCCTCTAGCAAACAGAAATTTCAGTATGAAATTTGAATCAATATTGTCATAGGCTTTCTTTATGTCCAGTTTAAAAATTAGATTCCTTCCCCTACAATTCTTGTTCAGGTCAAGGAGAAACTCTTGAGCAAGCAAAACATTGTCTACTATAGATCTCCCCTTTATAAAAGATGTTTGATTAGGGCTAATTAGTTTATCCAAGTAAGGTTGAAGCCTGCCCACTATAATCTTGCTAATGGTTTTACTGATGATTGATGTTAGACAAATGGGCCTATAGTGATCCCAATTCTTCAGCATATCATCCTTAGGTACTAACACAAAATTAGAATCACTAAAGAAGCTGGGGAGATTATTGCCTTGAAAGAAGCTGTTAATAGCCATAGTCACATCAATTTTAATAATATGCCAAGACTTTTTATAGAAATCTGCAGTAAAACTATCAAGACCTGCAGTCTTTGAACTGTCTATGGAGCTCAATGCCAGCTAGATTTCTGTTTCAGAGGGGGGGGGAGGGGGGGTCAGTAAGTCTTATATTTGTGGTGAGATCAAAGTCCTTGGTAAAGTAGGTATCATCTATTGGAGTGTTGGGTTCAGGTTTAGAGTTCAATAGTTGGCTAAAGTAGTTAACAACATTGTTTGCACTATTTTCATTATCATGCAACCAACATCCCTCATTGGTCTGAATGGAGTGTATAGTATTACATTTTCTCCTCCAACTTATGTAAGCATGGTAAANCATCTTGCTAACAATTTCTATGACAATGTTGGACACTTCAGACCCCAGCTTCATTCCATAATCCCGCCCTATGTGCTCACTGAATCATATCGATACTACGACCTTGAGTACCCACACCTTTTTCTTTGGCGGTGACGTCTTAACACGGGATATCCCAACAGAGGTGACAGCATGTCGAAGAGAGGCATGCTCCTNCCAATCAAATGCTATCCCTGATAGGCTGCTAACAAATTAAAAAAAAATAGTGCATTACCTCTGGTATTGCCATAACTGGCTCAAAAATGCGCTACATGCTGTCAGGGATATCCAGTCCCATCAAATATCTTAAATTTCGGTGACACAAAACCTTTCAGGTAGGTTACAACATCAAACTCTTTCGAGTAGAGTCTACACTTTAAAATCAATATAACACACTTAGATTGGGCTAAAGCCTCCCAAACTTGTTCGACCATTTGTTTAAATTTCTTTTCTGGTATGACGCTTTGAGCAAAGTCCTTCTTTTGTTGATCATCTCTGTTAGCCAAGAGAACTTTTCTACTCTCATCTATGATTTGTATACTCTCTAGTTGGTTGACTTCTATAGAAGCAAACTGTTGTGGTTAAGGCTGTCCCTGAACTACAGCCATAGCAGCCATGGCAGTGGCTATCTCTTCCATTCTTTTTCTTCATTTGACTAATTAGCTCATCTCTTAGTAGAACAGCCCTACGCAGCTCATCCATGGTGTTCCCTTCAACAAGAGGTTGGGCATCGCATGCAGATGTAGCGGCTCTAGTTTTGATAGCCTGAATATCCATGAGGTTTTCATCGATATAGTCGTTAAAGTCAGAATCCTCACCATCATTATCAACGGAAACTCCATGTTCTCGGGCCAACTTAGACATCTCGACCCTGAGCATCTCAACCTTTTCTTCAATTATTGACTGTTGCATCATCTTGAGATCCAAAGGACTGTATTGGACTTGCTCATCCATCTTGCTAACAATTTCTATGACAATGTTGGACACTTCAGACCCCAGCTTCATTCCATAATCCCGCCCTATATGCTCACTGAATCATATTGATACTACGACCTTGAGTACCCACACCTTTTTCTTTGGCGGTGACGCTTGACACGGGATATCCCAACAGAGGTGACAGCATGTCGAAGAGAGGCATGCTCCCGATGATGAAGACCAGATATATTACTGGGTAACCAATTCATTTTTTCCTTTAGAACTCTAGAAAGATCTTTATGGCAGGTGATTAGTAGAACCCTCAGACCCAGACGTGACTTAACAGGTCGACAGCCTACAAGTCTAGTTACGGTAGAATCAGTAGTGACAGTGACAATATTAACTCTGCTTCCTAAGCGGAACCTGATGAGAATGCGAGGAGGTAAAATTTCAGTTGGTGTCTAAGACCGTCTGACAGATTTGATGTCCCTTAGAATTTCTTTCTACAGGTGAAGAGATACGACACATCCCACTCGTTTAAGCAATTCATCGACTGAACAACTCTCTTTGGCAACTAGTCTCTGGAACACTATGCTGACTCAGGAGATAGGAGTAGGCTTCTTTCTCTCCCCACCATGTCCATGAGGTGTCGGTAAAGCATCGACAATTTTCTGGATACTCTCATACCCATCGGTGTCCATTAAAGGATTGAACTTACTCCCTCGCTGAAGCGGATAGGTCTTTAGTAATACTAGTTCCTCTTGCTGGGAATTTCATCAATAGACGCCTCTTTAGAAATCTGGGCTTTAGTAGCTTTCTGAATCTTTTGGCTGCGGTTTCTTCTTTCTGACAAAGTAAATGGCGCCGCTCTCGAACTTGATCCAATTTCAAACNATAGACGCCTCTTTAGAAATCTGGGCTTTAGTAGCTTTCTGAATCTTTTGGCTGCGGTTTCTTCTTTCTGACCAAGTAAATGGCGCCGCTCTCGAACTTGATTTAATTTCAAATACTGACGACGGGTCAACCAATCCTTCAGTCTGGTTTTTGACGATCATAACCTCTTTTCCCTTAGCAGAAGTGGGAATGACAGACATAACAGGTGTCGTGGTGGCAGTAGTCTTTACCTCTTTGTAAGGAACGAAATCCTGGGGACAGTCCAGGCTGATCTCAGCAGACTGCTCCTGAACCTCCAGAGCAGCAACCTTCATTATGACGAATGGGGCTTTCCCGAGTATGACCTCAAGTTCATGNGGTGTCGTGGTGGCAGTAGTCTTTACCTCTTTGTAAGGAACGAAATCCTGGGGACAGTCCAGGCTGATCTCAACAGACTGCTCCTGAACCTCCAGAGCGGCAACCTTCATTATGACGAATGGGGCTTTCCCGAGTATGACCTCAAGTTCATCAAATCCGGCTCTGAACTGGATGGTGGGCGTGACATTGCGGGCACTACGGCTCGATTAAATAAACCAAAAAATATATGACACCCGTTTGGTCTACGAAAACCATTTTATTTGTAACCCGACAAGTTCTCCTATTTTATATGAAAAATTAAATAGGGTTTATATTAAGCTGGGTTTACACAAGTTGCCCTTATAGTTAATTACATCTTAGATAATTGAAGTCACCTAAGAAAACTCTCAATAAAAATTAGGGGATATTGTCTTCAAAAAAGTTAAAAGAAAAGGACTTTTTAACAAGATTGAATAAAGAGGTGTGAAAATGGAATGACTCAAATTTGGAACATATTATGGAATCCAATGGAAGAGGGATTAGGGGATGTCATAGATCTAGAGGAAAACCTCTGTGATTGCTTCATTTTTGAGAAGAAATTATTTAAGTGTTTAATCCTACAAATTTTATTAGTTAGGGATTACATTCGTATGAAACGATCACACAAATAGCCTGGAAGATATGTAGATTTAGGTCATGATGCACGACTACCTCGGAATCCTAAAGCTAGTTAGGGCTTCAATTGCATAGCAGAACCATCNAAACCATTTTATTTGTAACCCGACAAGTTCTCCTATTTTATATGAAAAATTAAATAGGGTTTATATTAAGCTCGGTTTACACAAGTTGTCCTTATAGTTAATTACATCTTAGATAATTGAAGTCACCTAAGAAAATTCTCAATAAAAATTAGGGAATATTGTCTTCAAAAAAGTTAAAAGAAAAGGACTTTTTAATAAGATTGAATAAAGAGGTGTGAAAATGGAATGACTCAAATTTGGAACATATTATGGAATCCAATGGAAGAGGGATTAGGGGATGTCATAGATCTAGAGGAAAACCTCTGTGATTGCTTCATTTTTGAGAAGAAATTATTTAAGTGTTTAATCCTACAAATTTTATTAGTTAGGGCTTCAATTCGTATGAAACGATCACACAAATAGCCTGGAAGATATGTAGATTTAGGTCATGACGCACGACTACCTCGGAATCCTAAAGCTAGTTAGGGCTTCAATTGCATAGCAGAACCATATAAAAACCTAAAGATAAGTTGAGGATTTATGTTGCATAAGCAAACAACCTCAAAGTCATATAGATTGTTTAATTTTAAGGATTGGTTTAGCTGATGTAGACATGTTCTACTATTGAAGATGGTTGTGTTGTCCAAAATGTTAGCTCCAAGCTCCTCATCGTAGCACCTTCAGGCTCGATGTTAATTTTAAGTATACACGCAATTGTTGAGTCAATGATCTACTGTCGGGTACCTCTTATGAAACCAACTACTGGCGTCCTACTCTAAGGTATAGTGTGTAAAAGAAACAGTAGCCGTTATAGCAAAGGAAAGCAGTGACAGCACAGTATGTATAAGAACATGTTGACCTCACTTTTGGTTAAGGTTTAGTTTTCCTTCTTTAATAGCCTAGGGTCTAGCCGTAGGACTTTCCTGTTGACTATTCTTAGAAAACTAGAAAGGAACCCTCACCATTAGAAACTCTAAACTCTTCCTTGCTCAACTTGAAAGTTACATATATTGGTCCTAACCTCTAGCACTAATATGTGGGGCCAATATGGGGGAGCTCATGGTGAATCCCCATAGGACAGCTTGGCCTTAGGATTGACTCTGGGTGTTGGTCTGGAGCTAGTTCACTCACTTGCACTCACTATCACCCACAATCACTCACAATCCTAAAACCCGAAATTGTTGACTTTTATCCCTTGATTTTTTGGGAGACTCATGTAGATGATCCCGTAGACCCACTAGCCCTAGACTAAGGTTTGGCTAAGACCATTACATAGAGGAACCAATTAGGGATCTCATTGGCCCATAGCTCATATATGGTGGTTGGCACCCCAATTCTACAAAAAATGTCCAACTTAGCCTTTTGCCCCTAAATCCACTCAAATTACCCAAATTATTAAAAAACCATCACAAACCCTTTGAAAATACCCAAATTTCCCAAATCCACCAAAAGATTCTAAAATTACCAAAATACCGCCAAATTTGCCAATATTACAAAAATACCCTTGGCACCCCAAACTTTCCCAAAACCTCCAAAATCACTTCAAATATCTCCAAAAACCAATTTGGACCCTTCAATTGAGCCCAATTTGGCCAATTTGACCATTTTCACCAAAACCTCCAAATTGCCTTTAAAGGCCCAATTTACCCAAATTCACCTCAAATGTCCATCAATTTGGCCCCAATTCCACTCAATTTCAATTCTAAACTCAAATTCATCTTTCATTTGATCCATCCAAACCAAATCTAAGCCTAATTTCCACATGCTTTGAGCTCAACTTTGATCCAAATCAAAACCCCCAATTTTACCCCTATGACTTAACCCCACCAAAGTGAACCCCATAGCCTACTCAATTTCCCCCAATTTGAATCTTAAACTCTTAATAACACTCCTACACACCTAAGTATACTTTTAATTGGCCTTTGGGAAGCCTCAATTTCATTCAATTTTAACCTATATTGAATATCCCCAAATTTGCCCCGAATTGGCTGTCTCCAAATTCCACCAAATTGAATGCTCTAACTCCGAAATTGACACCCAATTTATGTTGAAAACTTTTCATGATATTCCTATAGACCATTTTGAACCACAAATTTGGGCTTAGTCCAACCTTAACCCAATCTTGACCCAAGTCTAGTCCATATTGCCCAAATTGACCAAAATCTCAAAATTCTTCAAATTGAGCTTCCAATTGAACTTAAAATTACTTCAATCCCTCACCAAAAATCTTCATGAAAATTGTTTACACCATGTTGATCAATCAATTGAGCTCAATGTCATGGCTAGCCTGATCCAACTCAACTTCTAGCTATTTGACCCAAATTGAACCCCTTCACTAAAATTGACTTAGCCATGCCTAAGCCACCAAATTGATTAAACCACAGCCATCCTTTGATCGCGCGTGTATCCAACCAAAAGAGGAGATCAAGCCAGACGAGCGGATGGTGCGTGAACCGCGGCCCGTGACAACTGAAGTGGATGGCGGCGTCGAATGAGTGCGTGTCGCGTGTGATTACGGGCCCATCGTAGGATGAGTTGGTGTCGCGCTGGATAAGTAGAAAAATAGGGATTTTTGAATTATTTTAAATTCTTAAACTTCAAAAATCCATATCTTCCTCTAGAAAAATTGTAAAAATAAAAAAAATACCCTCTTCCTCAGTGAACAGAGGAAAATAATGTGGACTAAAAATAAAAATTATTTAGCAAACATATGATTTTTAATGAATTAAATACCCTCTGTGGTATTTTAATTCTCCATGATTAAATATTGCTCACCACAGCTTCAAACTTTTAGGATTCATTCTTCATCACAGAGGGGGTGTTCTCTAATTTTTCAAGGTCAGAGTGCATCTCTATACTTCTATCCTTAATTTTCAACCTAGAGTGACCATTTTGGCTTATTCTAATTACATAAAGCAAAATATCAAGTGGAAAATTATGAGAATAATTTTGGTAGGTTTATTATGGTCAGAGAAGTATAGGAAAAGTATTTTGATACTTTGGATTACCTTGTGAATTTCTATATTCAATTAAATGTGAATATCTTGTATTAATTTATGTAAATTAAATACTTATCAAAAATTAACAAAATCAATCCCATATTATTCATAAATCACTGTAAGACTTTGGAAATTATTTAATTGAATTCAAGTATTCAAATGGAATTTCTAAGGAAACTTGTCTTTTTGTACAAAAATAATTGTAATAAAGTAAATACACTTGGAAAAATTATGAAAAGTGGGTTTCTGAGTTCCTTGTAGTCAGAGACACTTAGGAAAAATAAAAGTTATTTTTGGTAAAATACTTGATTTTTGAGCCTTGTTTTGAATTTAAAATAATTAAAATCCCAAAAATGTCAAAATATTTTAAAATGTACCTGGTTGTTCTCTGATCACTTGGGACTCATTAAAATATCTTTCCTAATTTTTCCTAAGTTAAGAACAAATTTTTTAAGGCTTAAAAGTGGATTTTCCTAATTCTTTCCATTAAATTAATTATAATAAATTATTTTAAAAGACCATAAAATTTTTAGTAAGTATTTCTCTGACTTAAAGAAACTTCTAATAATTTGTTCATAAAAAAAACCTTATCTGGGGAAGCCAAATAAATTAAATCCTAAAAACCTTGTTTTCTAAATTTAAATAAATTATTAAATTAAATTAAATTTTGACAAGTCCACATATTCTCCTCTAAACATTATAGTTATCATATGAATATAACACTCTAAACCCTTAGAGTCATTTGAGTTGTGTTTAATGAGGTATGAGGTGAAGTACCATAAGCGCAAAATAGTTATTATAGACTTTGGTGCCTTCATTAAAATTTAGGATTAACCAAGGAAAAATGGGCAATTTTGATCTTAATAAGCATGTTTGGGTGATTGAAATACAATAAGATTAAAAGATAGAAACCCACTCACCACTTTTTCACAATGTCAACAGGATTATAAATCTCCTTATCTTCATGACTTGGAAGTCAACTAAGATCGAATGATTATTAAGTGATGGGCTTAAGTCAAAAAGATGATAATTTACTTTCCATAAGCCCAAAGTTGAGGATGATTTGACCATTTGATAAGAATACATATCACTTGAAATCAAAATTTTGATAGTCACCATTTCACCTATCATGATTGTTAAGGGCTTAATAGTGACATAGGCTCGACATCTAAACTCAATTGAACGGATTTAGAAGATAACATAATTAGTGATTGATATCTTTAAACACTACAAGCCTGACCTTAATTGTGGGCACCATAAACTTAAATAACCTAGACTTGCCTTTGGGGCACCCACTCACATAACTTTTAAATGAAACATCAATTGACTAATCGAGTATCATGTCCTTAGGATAATTAAACATCAAGTTTCACTGAGCAACAAGGTGGTCACACTTAAACCTCAGATAATTGATGGAACAATATGATAAGTTTAAAATGAACTCAAAATAATTCAAGAGAGCCTCAAAGTAGTTTAGGGTCATTCCCTCAACACCTAGAAACCTTCTGGATATTTTGGAGTGCAAATTGAACTTGTCATATTTTGTTCTAGACTTATTCACTAAGATCTTCCAAGATCCGACAAAACCATAGTCTGGATTTTGGTAGCTAAACCTTCAGCTACTTTTGCAATTCAAATTCCTACCAATATTATGTACATGTCTTGCAAGTACTGACCTTTCAGGTGGTGGAACGAGAAGACTCGTCAAGTACGCTTTTACAATTTACAGTACCGTCTTTTCTCATATTTTCAATACTGTATTTTTATGCTTATAAAACATGCATGTTAAACAACAATGTCACCCTGCATGAAAACCAAAACTGCTAAAATAGCCGTAAAACTAAAACCAAAACTAAAAAAATCAGTCAAGATAAAATTTACCGCCATAACATTCAAATTATAAGACAACTCAAAATTTAATCGAAAACATCACAAAACAACAATTGCAACTAAATTAAGACGTCTCTATCGAATGATCAGGAATCCCTTGAAGGAGATAACCTACGATTGCTAAGGAGACTTCCTAGTATCTAAATGAAAGTGTAGAACTCATTGAGTTGAATTTAGTAAATTCATTTGGACTGAGTGAATTTAATAGAAAATAGTTGTGCCGGAACGAGGGAACCATAGGATCCTAACTGGTGTCACTCTAATCAACTTTAATATGCCCCATAACATTTAATGACCACAACCATACAGACATCTGATTTGGCATTATAACCTGACACATTAGAAAACTTAAACTCGTCACAATAAGGAGCTTGGAGCAAGCATCATAGGCAACACGACCATCTTCAACAGCAGGAACATTTACAATAACATATATTTCCTTAGAATAAAATAACAAGTCATAGGACTTCGAGGTTGTCTGCCTAGTGCAACATAAATCCTCAACTCATCTTTACGTCTTTGTATAACTCTCTTGTACAATATAAGTCATAACTCGTCTTAGGATTCTGAGGTTATCGTTCTCTATGACCTAAATTCTCATATCTTCCAGACGATTTATGTGATCATTTCACACAAATGTAAGCCCTAACTAATAATATTGGCAGGATGAAACATTTAAATATTTCTCCTCTAAATTAAAGTCAAGTCATGGGGTAGCATGGGAAGTCACCAAGGTTCTCCCTTAGATCTATGGCATCCCCTTGTTCTTCCTCATTTGGATCCTACAATAAATATTCCAAATTTAAGTCATTCCCTTTCACACTTTTTTGTCTGGTCTCATTGAAAATTCATATCTTTTTTNTCTATGACCTAAATTCTCATATCTTCCAGACGATTTATGTGATCATTTCACACAAATGTAAGCCCTAACTAAAAATATTGGCAGGATGAAACATTTAAATATTTCTCCTCTAAATTAAAGTAAAGTCATAGGGTAGCATGGGAAGTCACCAAGGTTCTCCCTTAGATCTATGACATCCCCTTGTTCTTCCTCATTTGGATCCTACAATAAATATTCCAAATTTAAGTCATTCCCCTTTCACACTTTTTTGTCTGCTCTCATTGAAAAGTCATATCTTTTTGGCCACTTTGAAGATAACATTTCCTAATTTTTATCGGAGTTTTCATAGGTGATTTATATTTCTAAGATGTATTAATTATAGGGGCTTGCCCTTATAGGAAGCTTTTCCGAACCCTATTTAATTCTTCGTATTAAATAGGGTAACTTGTCGGCAAATAAAACGGCTTCGCAGACCAAACAGATGTCATATATTTCTTAGTTTATTTGATCGAGTCTCATCTTCAAGTCATGTGTTTATCTTTTTGGATAGATACAGGGTTTGAGGGTGTAGTACTTTTTCATTTAAACTATGAAAAATATATGGTCAGTTTGATTTCATATTTTTCTAAACGTATATATATATATATATATATGATGTCTTTCCAAGGCTGATGGTGGGATTCTGATTCCGGTGATCGACAGCTTCCAACGAGCAACTCTACCCCAAAAATAGTGTCGACAGAACAGTAAAGCTTGGAGTATAGGAAAGGAGTCGAATGTACAAAAGACAAAAATAGTAAAGTGTGTTATAAAGTAAAACACTGTAAATGTAAAACAAACCTCTATACCTAGGAGGTTTGTTGCTCCATAAGTGTGATTGATGTAGCAGGANAGTCGAATGTACAAAAGACAAAAATAGTAAAGTGTGTTATAAAGTAAAACACTGTAAATGTAAAACAAACCTATATACCTAGGAGGTTTGTTGCTCCATAAGTGTGATTGATGTAGCAGGTNTCATTAAAATATCTTTCCTAATTTTTCCTAAGTTAAGAACAAATTTTTTAAGGCTTAAAAGTGGATTTTCCTCATTTTTTCCATTAAATTAATTATAATAAATTATTTTAAAAGACCATAAAATTTTTAGTAAGTATTTCTCTGACTTAAAGAAACTTCTAATAATTTGCTCATAAAAAAAACCTTATCTGGGGAAGCCAAATAAATTAAATCCTAAAAACCTTGTTTTCTAAATTTAAATAAATTATTAAATTAAATTAAATTTTGACAAGTCCACATATTCTCCTCTAAACATTATAGTTATCATATGAATATAACACTCTAAACCCTTAGAGTCATTTGAGTTGTGTTTAATGAGGTATGAGGTGAAGTACCATAAGCGCAAAATAGTTATTATAGACTTTGGTGCCTTCATTAAAATTTAGGATTAACCAAGGGAAAATGGGCAGTTTTGATCTTAATAAGCATGTTTGGGTGATTGAAATACAATAAGATTAAAAGATAGAAACCCACTCACCACTTTTTCACAATGTCAACAGGATTATAAATCTCTTTATCTTCATGACTTAGAAGTCAACTAAGATCAAATGATTATTAAGTGATGGGCTTAAGTCAAAAAGATGATAATTTACTTGCCATAAGCCCAAAGTTGAGGATGATTTGACCATTTGATAAGAATACATATCACTTGAAATCAAAATTTTGATAGTCACCATTTCACCTATCATGATTGTTAAGGGCTTAATAGTGACATAGGCTCGACATCTAAACTCAATTGAACGGATTTAGAAGATAACATAATTAGTGATTGATATCTTTAAACACTACAAGCCTGACCTTAATTGTGGGCACCATAAACTTAAATAACCTAGACTTGCCTTTGGGGCACCCACTCACATAACTTTTAAATGAAACATCAATTGACTAATCGAGTATCATGTCCTTAGGATAATTAAACATCAAGTTTCACTGAGCAACAAGGTGGTCACACTTAAACCTCAGATAATTGATGGAACAATATGATAAGTTTAAAATGAACTCAAAATAATTCAAGAGAGCCTCAAAGTAGTTTAGGGTCATTCCCTCAACACCTAGAAACCTTCTGGATATTTTGGAGTGCAAATTGAACTTGTCATATTTTGTTCTAGACTTATTCACTAAGATCTTCCAAGATCCGACAAAACCATAGTCTGGATTTTGGTAGCTAAACCTTCAGCTACTTTTGCAATTCAAATTCCTACCAATATTATGTACATGTCTTGCAAGTACTGACCTTTCAGGTGGTGGAACGAGAAGACTCGTCAAGTACGCTTTTACAATTTACAGTACCGTCTTTTCTCATATTTTCAATACTGTATTTTTATGCTTATAAAACATGCATGTTAAACAACAATGTCACCCTGCATGAAAACCAAAACTGCTAAAATAGCCGTAAAACTAAAACCAAAACTAAAAAAATCAGTCAAGATAAAATTTACCGCCATAACATTCAAATTATAAGACAACTCAAAATTTAATCGAAAACATCACAAAACAACAATTGCAACTAAATTAAGACGTCTCTATCGAATGATCAGGAATCCCTTGAAGGAGATAACCTACGATTGCTAAGGAGACTTCCTAGTATCTAAATGAAAGTGTAGAACTCATTGAGTTGAATTTAGTAAATTCATTTGGACTGAGTGAATTTAATAGAAAATAGTTGTGCCGGAACGAGGGAACCATAGGATCCTAACTGGTGTCACTCTAATCAACTTTAATATGCCCCATAACATTTAATGACCACAACCATACAGACATCTGATTTGGNAGACTTATTCACTAAGATCTTCCAAGATCCGACAAAACCATAGTCTGGATTTTGGTAGCTAAACCTTCAGCTCAATTCAAGTTCCTACCAATATTATGTACATGTCTTGTAAGTACTGACCTTTCAGGTGGTGGAACGAGAAGACTCGCCAAGTACGCTTTTACAATTTACACNCGAAAAGCTTGAGAAAAATAACAAATGACAACTCATATAAAGTCATAAAAAATACGGGAAGATCCCGGAAAAGGCCTTGAGTGCTNCGAAAAGCTTGAGAAAAATAACAAATGACAACTCATATAAAGTCATAAAAAATACGGGAAGATCCCGGAAAAAGGCCTTGAGTGCTTACCAAAAGCTCCAATAAAATCACACGAAAAACCTGAAGAGAGAAAACTGCAAGCACTTGTGTCGGGGCTAGGCTCAGATACTATATATTTATATTACGAGGGATATTGAAGGCTGCTATGGGTCACCTGAATGTATAGAGTCCATCACTCAACTAGAAGGGTATCCTACTAAACCTAACGTAGGAGGGTGTTCCTTAGCATAGTACTTGTAATTGATAAGTGGACAGCCAAGTTACAATACATTTAAAATTTATATTTTAGCATGCACATGGATTTCAGGCATACAAAAGGAAGTTGTATCAATTTTGTAGTAAAAATATTTTTATAAATATTGTATATATTTTTATCATGTGGTTCTTATCAGTTTTAAAAATTATGATTGTCCACGAGTTGATCAGGTCGTCAGGAATAAGACCNAAGGAAGTTGTATCAATTTTGTAGTAAAAATATTTTTATAAATATTGTATATATTTTTATCATGTGGTTCTTCTCAGTTTTAAAAATTATGATTGTCCACGAGTTGATCAGGTCGTCAGGAGTAAGACTGCCAACAACCTAAGAATGTATGGGTCCCTCGCTAATCTTCTGTCAGTGAATGATACTATCCTCCTACGGTTCACCAGGTCCTTGGAGTGGGTTCTGATGTCGTAGAATGGAATATCATTCCGCTCTACCACCACTGTGCATTTGTCATCATCTCCCTAACCCCTAAAACAAAACCAACCTACTTGCGACCTTGTTTGATGGTTTCATATATAGCGATGACTATATATGTACACTTATGTATCGGACATAAGCACCTAAAACCCAAATTAAGAAGCAAGGAAGAAAAGAATAAAAAANTTTGTCATCATCTCCCTAACCCCTAAAACAAAACCAACCTACTTGCGACCTTGTTTGATGGTTTCATATATAACGATGACTATATATGTACACTTATGTATCGGACATAAGCACCTAAAACCCAAATCAAGAAGCAAGGAAGAAAAGAATAAAAATAAGGGTGAGAGAGAGGAATGAACAATCCACTCAAAAAGTAAAAAAGGTGAAGGGTGAATCGGCCCTCATAACTGTGTCTAAAAACGATCGACGAGAGACCCAAAAATGAAGCCCAACAATTCACAAATCAACCCAATAAGGTTATCATTTTCTCCAATTTCATAAACGGATCAACCAGAAAGATATCCTTTCCAAACTATAATTTGAGCAAATCAAAACGGCAAAGAGACCAAACCTATGTAATGACAACAAATATAGCCCACAAATGTAGCCCAAAAGCCCTCAATTACGTAGCTAAAAGGCTACCAAATATTCTCAAAAAGATCGATAAAAAAATCATCAGTTAAAGTAAACCAAAGCATCCTTAGTGCCAAGAATTTTAATTTTAAGGAGATGGAGTGTATCCCCTCATGCATAGATTATATGACATAAAATAAAATTTGGAAGTCTAGGTATTAGATATGTAAGTACATATGAAGTTGGTGGTGTGTATGTAAATTTCAAAAAAAAAAAATCTCATCATCTTGAAACTCATCATGCGATTTGGAATTATTAAGCTGATATATGCATATTCAAATATATGACGAGCATCTATCCAATTTTGAACATTCTCACAATTAACATTAAGGTAAACACTACACAACGTATATTTCCCAAACTTGAATAAAGAAAACCGTCATATATCCAAGATATAATTAAACTAATAAAAGTAAAGAGAGCCCACCAAATTTCTTAAGGTTCGGCCTCAGCAAATTAAAGCAAGGAAAACCTCCAAAGTTGTAAAATTCGGTCTCAGAAAATCAAATCAAAGAAACTCCCAAAGCTTCCAAACTTCAGTTCAAGCAAGACATGAATAAAGTTTCAAAAATGTAGCCCAATCTCAATGTATAAGGATCCCAAAATTAATATTTAGATAGCATACAAAGGCGACACTCAAATCTCCAATATAGCGTACCAATCAACCCAAAGCAGTAGACATTTCACCCTTCCCAGACTATTGAGCGAAGGAACACTCAACTTGATTCTTTCTCGCAACCAGGAAAGATGGCATGTAAAGGGCAGCAGGGGAGCAATTCCCNATACAAAGGCGACACTCAAATCTCCAATATAGCGTACCAATCAACCCAAAGCAGTAGACATTTCACCCTTCCTAGACTATTGAGCGAAGGAACACTCAACTTGATTCTTTCTCGCAACCAGGAAAGAAGGCATGTAAAGGGCAGCAGGGGAGCAATTCCGCAACCAACACCAGAAATCGTCCACTAGCAAATTTTGGCTAAGGCAGCAGGAGAGTAACCAAACTACATAGGTGGAGCACCACATAGCAGGTCTCGGGTAAGGCAGCGGAGGGCATAGCCAAACCAACATAAAAGGGGCCCCAAATAGCTTGTTTCGGCTAGGGCAGCAAAGGGACAACCAACACAAAAATTTTAGATTTTCACGAATAGGCCACAAAATGGTTTCAGGCTTTCACAAATAGGCCACCAAAGTTTCAGATTCTTACAAATAGGCCACCAAAGTTTCAGATTCTTACAAATAAGCTACTCAAAATTTTACATTCTTACAAATAAACCATCCAAAATTTCAGATTCTTACAAATTGAACATTAACGGCTTCAGAATTTACAATTTGAACACCGAAAGTTTCAAATTCTCACAAAAGGGGCACCCAAACTTTCATTTGCCAAAAGAGATAACACCCTTTCATGCATAGGATAAGTTGGAATGTGTGTAAAATTGAAGTTTGGGTGTTAAAAATGTAGGTATATATGAATCGAGTGATATAAATGTAAAAGTGAAACCAAGGTGTTATAAATGTAAATATATAAGAAATTTGGCAATATGAATGTGAATGTTCAAGTCTTCCCCAAATATCGCATAAAATAGAACAATAGCTCTCAAATTGTTCTCCAAAAGGCAGGAATAAAGAGCAGAAAACAATTCTTAAAACTTTTCTAATCGGTATAAATATAGAGTGCATCTGCCACAAGATCAAACAAAACAGCAATAGTGTCCAGCAAACATCATTTGCTCTATCGTTTAAGAAAGTGACCATATCAAGCAGCTGGCCAAAAATAGTTGAACAAGAACTTGCATGCATACACCACAATTCTTATGCATTAACATACCAAAAAGAAAGATCCAAATTCCAGCTCTTGCATTTATGCCACCCAGTCCTTCAGGTTGTGTCAAAATAAAATCATTCAAATTCTCAAAAATGAAACCCAGCTTTCTTTGTCGCAGCAATAAGATAATGTAAATGGCTCCCAAAAACTAGTATAGCAGTAAGTAATTCCCAAAAAAACAAATACATCTTTTTGCTTGATTAAAGAAATTAGAGAAATCTGGAAAGAAATGGAGGATGTGGGGAAGAGGTTACCACTTGGTGTAGAGCACACAAGAAAAGCAAGAGTAGGACCGGAAGCAATCCGGCAGCACCTCCCCCTCACACCAAAGTTTCGGCCAGCCCTAAACCTCCCCAGTAATGGGGTTTTTATAGCCAAGGAAATGAGGAGAAACATACCTGAACTTACCTGGGGGCTGAGTCGAGCCTTGAAGCAACGAGGGAGACGGAAGAGTAGGCGATGAGGATCGCGTATGGAACGCATGGAGGCTGGGCTACGCGTGCAGCTCAAGGGATCATGACCGAGAGGAGGAAGGAGATAAGAAATGCAGCAGGGGATGGGCTACGCATCTGGCTCAAGGGAGGAGAGGAGTTTGGTTGGTTTATGAATGGGAACGGGAGAGGAGGCAAGCGGCGGACTGAATGAACGGGAAGGGGAGCCTATGAGTGAAATAGGGATTTAGGATTTTAAAACAAAAGGTATTTTTTTATAATATTTGTTATTTAAAATTCCCCAATTTGTGCGTGCAGTGTGGAATGGATCTCACATAGGTGAGGCAGAGTGTGGAAACCCACGACCGNATTTAGGATTTTAAAACAAAAGGTATTTTTTTATAATATTTGTTATTTAAAATTCCCCAATTTGTGCGTGCATGAAACTACATCAAAATGGATATCCTCCCTACGAAATTACATCAAAATGGATATCCTCCCTACGAAATTTTGATGTCGTGAACGCGTAGGCATAATTCATTTTGTCATCTGAGGTCATTCGGACAATCTCTTCAACGATCGGCTTAAAAACGTGTAAAATTCAATTTTCTTCAAAATTTTGATTTGAGCTCAATAGATTGATCAAGATTGTGTAGACGGTTATCATGAGAGGTTTAGAAAAGATTTGGGGTGATTTTAAATTAATTTGAAGGGTCAATTTGAGGGATTTTGGCATTTGATCAATAAGGGTGTGTTGGGTTAGACTTGTGTTTGGTTGAGCTAGAGTTGGGTTAAGTCCAAATTGATGGTTAAAATTGGTCTAGTGGAATGTCATGAAGAGTTCTCAACATAAATTGGTTGTCAATTTTTTGTTTTGGGTACTCAATTAGGTGATATTTGGAGACATGGCCAAATTGGGGCAAAATTAGGGGTTTTTAATTTAGGTTATAATTGGATTCAACTATGGGTCAATTTGGTAGAGATTTGGCTTGAGTTGAGTTTGGTCATGATGAATTTGAGTTTAGAATTGAAATAGGGAGGAATTGGGATCAAATTGAGTTTATTTGAACTTTCTAAATTGGTTTCGACGACAAAAGGCTGAGTTGGGTATTTTGGTGAAATTGAGGTGCCAACCACCATATTTGAGCTATGGACCAATGGAATCTTTCTTTGGGTCCTCTATGTATTGGTCTTATCTGAACCCTAGCCTAGGGTTAGTGGGTCTAGGGGACCATCTACAAGAGTTTCCCAAAAGATCAAGGGATCAAAATCATCAAAGTCGGGTTTAGGGTTGTGAGTGAAACTGGGTGCAAGTGAGTGAACTAGCTCTAGATCAACATCTAGGGTCGAACGGAAGTTCAAGCAGTCGTATGGGGACTCTCCTTGAGCTCCCCTATATTGACCCCACCAAGTAAGTGCTAGAGGTTAGGATTAATATGTGGCACTTCAAGGCGAGCAAAGAATGGTTTAGAGTTCCGAATGACGAGGGTTCCTTTTCTAGTCAACAGAAAAGTCTTATGGATAGACCCTAGGCTGCTAAAGAGGAAAAAACTAGACATTAACCAAAAGTGATGTCAACAAACCCCTATAAAAATTCAAGCTGCCAGCTTTCGAGGCAAGTAGGGGGAGGTCTGAACCCAACGATCACCTCACATCCTCTGAATTGGCCATATGCCTACGCAAGATCTCAAATGCATTCAAGTGGTGACTATTTTCCACCACATTAAGGCACATGCCCTTCTAGCAAGAAGGATTGGTATCTTTTCCAACTTTAAACCATTATTTTTTGCATAATTTATCTACGCTTAGCGGCTCATCAAGAGCCTACAGTAATTGTGGCAGCTTAAACAAGGCAAGTATGAGAGCCTGTCTGGGTTCATGGCACACTTCTAGAGGGAATACTGGAATTAAATGGTCTCAAACTTGACGTTGTCGTAAACATTTTAAAACAAGCCTTGAGTTCTAAGATATACTTTTATGACCTCACAATCAACGAACCCCGTGATTTGGCTAAACAATTAGAAAGGGCCAATAAACACATGTCGATAGAGGAGACCACCCCAATAGGGAGCTAGAGGGATGTCGATCTCTGAAAAGAGTTTCATTCATCGGTAGGACATGACCAAGGATGGAACATGGAACAATGGCTCGACATTGCTTCATAGAAGGCCAGAACTCCAATGACATCAGGAGATTCATGAGAAATGGATCTCACATAGGTGAGGCACAGTGTGGAAACCCACGACCTACATAGTCCTACTAAAGGTTGGCAATGTACAAATGACCTTACAAAGATACTTTATGAATTACACCAATGAGAGTATTAATGATGAAAATAGTGGATGACATCTAGGACAAAGATTACTTTGAAGATCACACCTCTATGAGAGTCGGAGGCTTTCTCGAATTCCAAGATGTACTACAAATACCAACGTGACTATGACCTTGTGACACGCCTAAAAATTAGTTATTTTTCATTTACGTTTTATGTTTATTTTTAATGATATTGCACTTTAATGAAAGTTATTTTTGCATGTTCCTGATTTCATGTACAACAGACGATGTTTTGGAGAAAATGAAGTAAAAATGGAGCAATTTGGAGGTAATTTGAGCAAGGGGCAAAATGACCTCGCTCATAGGCACCAGTTTTGAGCAATGAAGTAAACATTTTTTTTTATACAAAAGGCAATGAATTTGGACAATTTTAAAGGGGCACCTGAAGTGACTCTTCGGGGATTTTGTGGGTTATTTAAAGAGAATCTTTTGGCACCAAAGGGGAGCTTTTTTGGATGTAAAAAAAGGGAGGAGACATGAGTGCGCGCGTGTGTGTGTGTGTACGAAGGGATGAAGTGTTATTTGGAGTGTTGGTAGATTTTGGGACTTTGGAATAAGTGTAAGGGATTGTTATTTGTTGTGCAAGGAGGGCGTGAAATCTTTTGTGAACAAAAGTCTTGAACTCTTTTTGAATTTGCTTTGAATTATTGCAACATAGTTGTGTGATTTCAATTTCATTTGCAAGGAATAATCCAAGTATTTTCTCCATGCTAAGTGATTAGTTTTCCTTACTCTTTCTCCTTGTAATGAGATTTAATCTTATGTAGGATTTGACTTGTTTAAGATTTCTCTTATTCCATACTTGTGATGATTCACTAGTTCATACTTAATTTACATATTTAATTTGATCAACCGGTATGTTAATATTTTTTTTTAATCCCCAAGGAGCCGAGAGGGCTATGTGTTTCTTAACTAGTAAGAATCACATTAATTTAATGGGTGAGAAGGTAATCCATGGATTAGTGCACATAAAAATATGACATTAGTTTTGATGGGCATAAAATTAAAGTTTTTAGGGTGACATGCTAGATTCCTACAAATTTGGACTAGAGTTTGGAATCTTAGGACCAGTTAGTCCTACAGAGAGGGCTCAATGAGTAATTTGGAAGTGAGAGGCTAGAACTTAACCAACGAACCTGAGAGAATTTAGAACCATACTTTAGATTAGCCAATCTTCTTTTTACTCTTAGGAGAGTGTAATAAATAGGATTGCTCCTATTTCTCACAAAAAACCATTTATCTTTTAAACATCTGAATCCTACACAAATTATGAACTCATGGAAAAAGAGAAGGATTTTAATTATGCAAAAATTTTCCAAAATTCATCCTAGCTCCTTATATTAGGTTTTTATTTAACTTAATCAACTTTAATTTTAGAGTACATTAGTGAATTTAGGAAAATCATAATTTTCAAAATATTCTAAACAAAGACCTAATACTAATAAACTAGAATTATCTTGCTTTCTTTTGGAATTGAAACTAGAGTTTTTAAAGAAATTCTTATATTACTTAAAATGATACATATACTTGCGTAGAACTCCTTGTGTGTAAACTATAAATCAAACTCTAAATTATATAACATATCCATTTTGCACACTAGCCACCTAGAGAAACCGGGTCAAGTTTTTTGGCCAGGAAATTAAATAACTGTGTAATATTGGGTCAGGTCAAGTTTTTAGCGTCACTGTTGAGGCAACTACGGTAAGAACTTTAGGAGAATTTTAGATGAACCTATAAGACTTAGATTTTGAAATTGTAGTGTTATTTTCTAGTTTGTTTAATGTTTATGTCTTTATTTTAAAGAAAATCCAAAATACCAAAAATATTTTTGAGTGCTTAAAGTACTGGATATCTGTCATATTACTTAAGTTGGGCTTTATTTTCATTATAGATTTAACATCAACCCATAATAAAATTAGGGGTTATTAAAAGTTATTGTTATTCAAATGGAGAATCAGCTAGAGAGTCAAGGGGATGTAATAAGGAATATAGAAAACCAACTAGGGCAGATTATTAATTCAATTAATAGTTGTCCTCTATATATTTTACTTAGTGACCTTGAGATAAACCTTAGGAGATAAATGTTGGGCAAGATAAAGCTATCTAACTAAGAAGTGGAAGAGAATTCGATGATATGGATCAAAAGAACAATGAGCTTAGAAAGAGGAAAAGGAGATTGAAAGGCCAAAGGAAGAAATTCCTAAAGAATTATAAAATCCTATGTCATCAATCAATATAAATATAGAAAGACCACCTCCACCATTTCCTCAGCCCCAGGGTGAAAAATTAAAAGATCATTTGAGACAAAAAAGTAACCTAGTAGAATTAGATCCACAGTATGAATCATCTAGAGAGAATCCAATCCAAAATTTAAAAGATCTTGAATTATCATATAGAGATCCATTTTTTATAAATTTTATGGATGATATTATTATGCAAATTGAGAAAATCATTAGAATAATTTTGGATCTAGAAATAAATATAAGGAACAATAATCTAAATCAATTTGAAAAGGATAAGCTAATAGAAAAACTAAAATTCAAAGATTTAGTATGAATCCTAAGTTCCGGAAAAGATTGGGTGATTGATCAAGGACTACTTAAATGGAATTTTGATCTGGGTGGAATCTTTTGTCATACTGACAATGTTAAAACAAGCACTTAATGGGAGGCAACCCATAGGTTGTCTATGCTTGTGTGTTTGTCAGTTGTAATTATTTGAGGTTTGTTGTCTTTTGTTTTAAAGTGGATTCATCAGTTTGATTAATATTGGTAGATATTTGGATTGTTAGTGGCTTGATTTGATCTTTGTGTATCACGAGGGAGATGATTTTTTAACTTCTTATTATGGATAAACATGTATATGTTCTCTTGTAGTACATGGATTGATGAGTCCACTATGACTTGGATCTCAACTAAACTGGAGTTATATAATAGAGATTTTGAGTTTATACAGTGACAATTCCATCTCAATTTTACTACTTCCTTCCTCTGGCCATGTTTTCATTAGGTAGGGTTATGAACCTACTTGACGAGCAACATGTGGATGATCTTACACTATCCATATAACTATTAGAGGTGCATACTTAAAGGGATAAGGTGATGCCTAGGGTTGGTTCACGAAAGCCAATGTATCNATTGTTATTCAAATGGAGAATCAGCTAGAGAGTCAAGGGGATGTAATAAGGAATATAGAAAACCAACTAGGGAAGATTATTAATTCAATTAATACTTGTCCTCCATATATTTTACTTAGTGACCTTGAGATAAACCTTAGGAGATAAATGTTGGGCAAGATAAACCTATCTAACTAAGAAGTGGAAGAGAATTCGATGATATGGATCAAAAGAACAATGAGCTTAGAAAGAGGAAAAGGAGATTGAAAGGCCAAAGGAAGAAATTCCTAAAGAATTATAAAATCCTATGTCATCAATCAATATAAATATAGAAAGACCACCTCCACCATTTCCTCAGCCCCAGGGTGAAAAATTAAAAGATCATTTGAGACAAAAAAGTAACCTAGTAGAATTAGATCCACAGTATGAATCATCTAGAGAGAATCCAATCCAAAATTTAAAAGATCTTGAATTATCATATAGAGATCCATTTTTTATAAATTTTATGGATGATATTATTATGCAAATTGAGAAAATCATTAGAATAATTTTGGATCTAGAAATAAATATAAGGAACAATAATCTAAATCAATTTGAAAAGGATAAGCTAATAGAAAAACTAAAATTCAAAGATTTAGTATGAATCCTAAGTTCCGGAAAAGATTGGGTGATTGATCAAGGACTACTTAAATGGAATTTTGATCTGGGTGGAATCTTTTGTCATACTGACAATGTTAAAACAAGCACTTAATGGGAGGCAACCCATAGGTTGTCTATGCTTGTGTGTTTGTCAGTTGTAATTATTTGAGGTTTGTTGTCTTTTGTTTTAAAGTGGATTCATCAGTTTGATTAATATTGGTAGATATTTGGATTGTTAGTGGCTTGATTTGATCTTTGTGTATCACGAGGGAGATGATTTTTTAACTTCTTATTATGGATAAACATGTATATGTTCTCTTGTAGTACATGGATTGATGAGTCCACTATGACTTGGGTCTCAACTAAACTGGAGTTATATAATAGAGATTTTGAGGTTATACAGTGACAATTCCATCTCAATTTTACTACTTCCTTCCTCTGGCCATGTTTTCATTAGGTAGGGTTATGAACCTACTTGACGAGCAACATGTGGATGATCTTACACTATCCATATAACTATTAGAGGTGCATACTTAAAGGGATAAGGTGATGTTTAGGGTTGGTTCACGAAAACCAATGTATGAGGGATAATCAGGTTCATGGGATTATAATCTATAAAAGCATTTAAAAGTACCCAATTTATCAATGTAGTGATTCCGTTAGAAAGTGGAAGTGTGGTAGTGAGAGGCAATGAGTTAAGGGAAGAATTGACCTCATTTATCAAGTGTGTTTGTATTTGTGTTACAACAAAATAAAACACTTAGGAACACTTAAATATATATTTATATGCTGATGTCTATTATGCTAGTTAGACTTTTTTTTAGTTCAATTTCATTCTGGCATGTTTAGTTTAGATTTATATTCCNAATAAAACACTTAGGAACACTTAAATATATATTTATATGCTGATGTCTATTATGCTAGTTAGACTTTTTTTTTTAGTTCAATTTCATTCTAGCATGTTTAGTTTAGATTTATATTCTACTGCACACAGTTCTGTCGTACGTATATCTGTAAATATTTTGATAGACACCTGTGGTAGATTGTACAGCTGGGGCTATAATTTTTCTTCCTGCTTATATTTTTTTATATTGAATTTATACATGTTAAAAATTAAGTTTGGGGAAGGATGAAAATAAATTTCGGAGTTAGTATACTTCCTTTTATTGTAATATTATTGCAAGCCTTTTTAGGCTAGAATTACTTTCTTCTGTAATCTTTTTATCTTAATTATGCATGTATATGAATTTGATAGAATATTTTAGTAGCCTGCATGTAATCATTTTGTCCTAATTACTTTTTCTTTCTATTACATTTTATGGAATTGATTGTAAAACATTTAAAATTTTAAGTTTGGTGGAGTAAGAAAAAAAAATTTGAAGCTAAACTTTACTTATCCAAAAGAAACTACAAATAAATTTTATTTGAAAAATGATTTTTTCTATGTGGAGTTATTTTAATATTAGTAAAATTTTAATTATAGAAATGCAATAGGAAAACTTACTAAAGACTTTAGTAAAAGGATGAAATTAAAGTTAAGATGTTTAGTAGAAAATAGTAAGGAAATGATTTTACTATTTATAGTAGAAAAAAATAAATTTTTAAAAATTAAGGATTATTAAAATAATACTTTTTGAAGAATTTTTAACTATATTAAAAACTATATTTCTAATACTATATTTCAAGTTAATGATGGAAAATAAGTTCTTAACTTTAGATAAGAGATAGTGAAATTAAAAATCATTAAAGGCCTATATAGGTATATTAATCCACACATGAAAGAGTAATGATTAAAAAGATACTAAATGAAAAGAAAGAGTAAAGAGAAGAAAAAAAAAAGAAAAAAAAAGGTAAAAGGAAAAGATGTGGAGAGAAACTTGAGGATTAGAGCCTAATTAAAAATTAATTTCACTTGAATCTTTCTAACAAAGAATAATTAGGATTAATCTTAAGCTTAATTTTTGGAAAGTATTAGTTAAATTATTTTTTTAGAATTCATAAATTTTGAAATTAATATTTTCTAAGAATATAAAGTCTGGAAAAATTTCAATTATGTCTGAATTAAATAAAAAATTAATGTTTCTAAGTTTAATACTAATAATTCTCATACCTTAGATATCATCTAATTTACTAAAAAATATTCTAAATTGGATTATAACATTTCTATAACAAAATTTTAAATAACCCACTAATATAAATCAAGATATTTTTAAAGTTGTAGTGTTACTTGAGGATAAATAATATTTGAGCTTTCGGGAATTGACTCGCCTAAAAGTTGTCTATTATATATATATATATATATATATATATATATATATATATATATATATATATATATATATATATATATAT
>JXCR01135779.1:4798-16698 GCA_002079205.1 Phalaenopsis hybrid cultivar | reverse complement strand
ATATATATATATATATATATGTTGCCTCCCACAAAGTGCTTGGTTTAACGTCGTCAACCCGACATACCCTTGTTTAATCTGGATGACTTAACATCAAAATTTCTTTAAACTGTAGCATGTGTCCTTCATAATAATGTTTCAATCGATGCCCATTAACTTTAAATATATTTCCAGTTTTAGGATCTTTAATAACAACAGTTCCATGATGATAGACTTTAATCACTTTAAATGGTCCTAACCATCTTGATTTCAGTTTTCCTGGAAATAGTCTCAATCTTGTATTATATAATAAAACTTCTTGTCCAGGTTCAAACTTCTTCTTTATAATCTTTTGATCATGTCATATTATCATTTTCTCTTTAGAGATTTTTGCATTATCATATGCTTCATTTCTAATCTCCTCAAGTTCATTTAGTTGCAATAATCTTTTCTCACCAGCATCTTTCAGATTAAAATTAAATTCTTTAGTAGCCCAAAATGTTTTATGCTCCAATTCTACTGGTAAGTGACATGTTTTCCAAAATAAGTCAGATGGGGACATTCCAATAACAGTCTTATAAGCAGTTTTGTATGCCTATAATGCAGTATTTAATCTAGCAGACCAATCCAATTTATAGGGATTTACAACTTTTTCTAAAATTTGTTTTATTTCACGATTTGATATCTCTGCTAGACCGTTTGCCTGAGGATGATAAGAAGTAGAGAATCTATGCATAATATCATATTTTTTAATTAATCTCTCAATTCTCTTATTTCTAAAATGGGAACCTCCATCTCTAATAATTACTCTTGGCATTCCATATCTTGTAAAAATATTTTTATTTAAAAATTTATAAAGACTCTGAGCATCACATTTAGGTACAACAATAGCTTCAATCCATTTGAACATATAATCAACAACAAGTACTATATATAAATTTCCAAATGAAGGCATAAATGGTCCCATAAAATCTAATCCCCACACATAAAAAATTTCAACTTCCAATGTGTAATTTAAAGGCATTTCATTTCTTCTAGAAATATTCCATACTCGCTGACATCGATCACATGTTTTAATATATTCATTAACATCTCTAAAAAGAGTAGGCCAATAAAATTCTGATTGCAAAATTTTATATGCAGTTCTATTTGTTCCAAAATGTCCTCCAATTTTAGAATCATGACATCTTTCAATTATTTGTTGAGCTTCGTCATAAAGCACACACTTTCTAATAATTAGATCTTTACATTACTTATATAAATACATGTCATCCCAAAATAGAATTTTGAATCATATATAAATTTCTCTAATTCCTGATTCTTAATATCTGGTAGTAGAATATCACTTACAATATAATTTACTATATTGACATACCACGGTATATTCATTTCATCAATATTATATAATTGTTCATCAGTAAAATTTTCTAAAATTCAATGTACAAAATTAGTTAATATTTATTTTTCTAGTCTAGACAAATGATCAGCTATTTGATTATCATTCCCCTTTCTATCAACTACAATAAAATCAAACTCTTGCAATAGAAGTATCCTTCTAATTGATCTTAGTTTAGCATCCTTCATTTGCATCAACTATTTAATAACAGAATGATCTGTATGTACTATACATTTGGTTCCAATCAAGTGAGGTCTAAATTTATCAAAGGCATAAACAATAGCTAATAACTCTCTTTCGATAGTAGCATAATTAATTTGAGTATCATTTAGAGTTTTACTAGCATAATATATTACTTTAAAAACTTTGTTGTACCTTTGTCCTAAACCAACTCTAATAGCATAATCACTAGCATAACACATTATTTTGAATGATTTCTCCAATCAGGTGGAACTATTATAGGTGCAGTGATTAATTTTTCTTTTAATAATTCAAATCTTTTATGCATTCCTCATTAAAATCAAATTTTGTATCTTTTTCTAAAAGATGGCATAATGGCTTAGTTATTTTTTAAAAAAAATTTATGTAACTCCTGTAAAAACCAGCATGTCCTAGAAAGCTTCTTACTCCTCTGACCGTAGTAGGAGGTGGTAATTTTTTAATAACTTGAATTTTTGCAGGATCTACTTCCATGTCATTTTCAGAATTTTTATGCCCAAGTACAATTCTTCCTACAACCATAAATTGACATTTTTTCCAATTTAGTACTAGGTTGATTTTTTTCGTATAATTTTCAGAACTTTTTCTAAATTATTTAAGTATAATTCAAATGAAGTCCCAAATACAGAGAAATCATCCATAAATACTTCCATTTCATGTTCAATCAAATTACTAAAAATTGATATCATACATCTTTGAAATGTCGCATGTGCATTGCATAGTCAAAAAGGCATTCTACGAAAAGAAAATGTTTCATAAGAGCTTGTAAAAGTTGTTTTCTCTTGATCCTTAGGAGCAATTAGAATTTGATGATACCCGATATATCCATCTAAAAAGCAGTAATATTTTTTTCCAGCCAATCTATCCAACATTTTGTCTATAAAGGGTAAAAGAAAGTGATCTTTCCTGGTAGCCATGTTTAATTTTCTATAATCTATACAAATTCGCTAACCAGTAACTTATCTTATTGAAATTAATTCATTTTTCTCATTTACTTCAACGGTCACTCCTCCATTCTTTGGAACACAGTAAATTAGACTTACCCAAGCACTGTCTGAAATAGGATATATAATTTCAGCATCTAACCATTTTAAGTTTTCTTTTTTAATAACTTCTTTCATTATTAGGTTTAATCTCCTTTGAGGACCAGCTTTAGGTTTGTATTGATCATCTAATAGAATTTTGTACATACAAATTGAAGAACTAATTCCTTTAATATCCACTAAAGTCCCTCCAAAAGCCTTTTTTATATCTTTTTAACATTTCTATCATTTTTTGTTCTTGAATTTCAGTTAACTCATAAGATACAATAACATGCAATGTAGATGAATCTCCTAAAAACACATACTTTAAATGGGCTGGTAATACTTTCAGTTCAAGTTCAGGTGGTTTAATACTTGAAGGAATAAGATTTTTGTTATCATTTTTCAACAAATCTAAAGTTTCAAATTTATCCTGAATATAATCTATATTCTCTTCTGTTATTTCATTCTCATTCGCATAATATTCGTCTTATTTTAATTTTTCTTCAAACACTTTCTTAAATTGCTCATTACTCAGATAATCAGTTACTTCTATCCTAAAACATTCAATATCTTTTTTTATTGCAAGATATTTCATAACTTTTGCAATATTAAATATTACTTATTGATCATTAAATCTCATTATTAATTCTCCTTTTTTCCCATCTATCATAGCTCTCTCTGTTGCAAGAAATGATCTCCCCAAAATAATAGGAATCGTTTTATCTTCCTCCATGTCTAATACTATAAAGTCTACAAGAAAAATAAATTTATCCACTTTTACTAATACATCTTCTATAACTCATTTAGAATAAGTTATTGATCGATCAACTAATTGAAGAGTTATAGTCTTCCAAATCTAAATGTTTAAAAATCGATAGAGGCATAAGATTGATACTCGCTCCTAAATCACAGAAAGCTTTTCCATAAAAATTTTCACCAATTGCACAAGGTATAGTAAAACTACCAGGATCTTTTAACTTTTCAATAAGTTTTTTCTGAATAATAGCGCTACACTCTTCACTGAGTGCAACGGTCTCATGATCTGCAAACTTCCTTTTTTTGTTTAGTATATTTTTCATAAATTTCACATAACTTGGCATTTGTGCCAAAGCCTCAATGAAAAGAATGTTTATCGTTAACTTTTTAAGGATTTCCAAAAATTTTGTAAATTGTTTATCTTTATTCTTCTACTTCAATCGTTGAGAAAACAGAGGTAGTGGTTTTTCTAAAGGAACTTGTATTTGTTCATTTTCATTATGGTCACTTTCAATCTCTTCTTTCTCCTCATCAGCTTCAGTTTCTCTTTGGATTCTTGTTTCAACTTCTTTTCCACTTCGTAATTGAATAGCTTTAATTTGCTCCTTATTTTGATCTTTTGGATTAACTTCTACATTACTCGAAAAATTTCCTGAAGGTTTGTTACTAAGTGCAGTAGTCATATGTCCTAATTGATTTTCAATATTTCTAATAGCAACCCCTTGATTTTGTATTTGATTTTCCATATTCAAAACATTACTTCTTCCATCGTCAACTTCTTTTCTTGAACTTGTGGGTTAGGGTTAGAGTTAAATTCAGGATGATAATAAGGCCGATAATTATGATTTCCTTGGTTGTTTAAATTTCCTGAGGGATTCACCGAATTGTTATAATTATTCCAACTAAAATTAGGGTGATTTTTCCATCCAGGGTTATAATAATTAGAATAGGGATTGTTATTTCTATTATTTATAGCATTTAAAGTTTCATAAGATGATTGAGTATCAATTATCTATCCTAGCAAATTTTCCTCTAATATCGGTGGCATTTGAGAATAGTTCACTCCAATTTGATCAATCTTTATTGATATAACAACAATTTAGACATTGTATCATAAAACTAGCTACTCTCTTAGGATTTACCCATTCAGAGGGCCATTGAAAATTATTAGTTGTCATTTCTTCTATTAAAGGGTGTGTTTCATTAAAAGGTTTTGACATTAATGATTCACCTACAACAGCATATATAATAGATCTAAGTGATCCTACTAATCCATGGTAAAAAGTTTGAATTATTAACCAATCTGGTAAAGCATTGTGTGGACATTTTCTAAGGAGATCCTTAAATCTTTTCTAGGCTTCATATATCGATTTCCCTTCAAACTGACAAAAAGATGTAATATCATTTCTAAGCTTAGCAGTTTTTGAGGGTGGAAAATATTTAGCCAAAAAATTTTGTGATAGTTCTCCCCAAGTTCTGGTAGATCCAGGTGTTAATGAATTTAACCAAGCTTTAGCTTTATCCCTTAATGAACATCATTAGACACTCCATCATATTTAAAAGTAGCACATATTTCAAGAAAACTAGGAAGATGTAAGTTAGGATCTTCAGTAGGTGTTCCTCTAAACTTATTATTTTGTACAATTTGGATAATAACAAGTTTAAGCTCAAATGAATTAGCAGCAATGTCAAGATTTTAAATAGTTATATGAAGTTCATCTGTCATAAGATTAGCATAATTTTTTAAAGGTCTTTGTCAAATTTCATTTATTGGATTATCTAAGTTATTCGCCATTTCGTTCAAATTTTTAATTTTTTTTTGTTGTTTTCGAATTTTTCTAATAGTACGTTCTAAATTTGAATCGTAAGGTACTTCACCTTCATATCCAATATTTCACATAAACAAATATAATAAACAAAGATATTTTTTTAAAAAAATACTCTTAAATGTATATAGTTATATATATATATTTAGATTTTTGATTTTATATATTTCTTAATTTTTTTATAGTTTATCTCTAAATTTCCTAATTTACTAAATCTATTTAATTTACCATTACCTTCACCGACAACGGCATCACAAACATGATGCCCGAAAATTATAGTTGTGTAAAAATTATAAAGTTGACTTCACTTTACAACAGTGCCAAAATCATGATATGGTATTTTATGAATAATAACGTTAGGAACTTAATATTGGGATTCTACGCAAGTATACGTATCGTTATCAAGTAATATAAGACTTTTTATTTAAGTCTCAAATATTGATCTCACAAAGAAGGTTTAAATTTGGAATGATAAGTTAACTAGGAAATTCACAAAAATACAACAAAATTACTGTCACTAATTTCAAATGTTTTAGATACTATCAAAACTAAATTATAAACTACTAGTAAAATTTAAATGCAAAGATTAAAACTAACTATCAAACTATCAAAACTAACTATTAAACTATATTTATGTGATGAAGTTTTCTAATATGAAAAAGCATCTTTCCCACTACAATTTTAATTCTCTACCTTGATTCAGTGTTATAGAAAATCATTGGCTAATCTCAAGTTTAGTCCCTAAATCTGTAGCTAGGCTAGGAGGATACTGGCTACCACTCCAGAACTCCCACTTCTCTTCCCCTGAAGGCTAACTCTCGTTTTAGTTCTTAAACACTAAGATTGAGTTGGAGATTTTAGTCTGTCACCCTAAAAATCTCCAATTCTACACCCAATAATGTATATTTCCCTATTTATTTGCACTTAATTCCATGAACAAAATACTCCTTCATGAACTTAAATGTGATTCTCACTCTGTTGTAGAACTCATACTCCATTTCCCGGATCATATGTTTCACAACAGATTTTGACAATTCAATTGGACAGATCGAAAAGTAAATTAAGTACGGAGTTGAAAAACCATCACAATTTATTTTATATTTTAACATTGGCACATCCAAATTATCTCTTTATTTCATCATATCTCAGAGTAGGGAGAAAGATAAATGAACCAACACAATTTATTTTAAATTTTAACATTGGCACATCCAAATTATCTCTTCATTTCACCATATCTCAGAGTATGGAGAAAGATAAAGGAAACTACTCAGACTTCATGAGAAAGATACAACAAAACACAAATTTCATATCTAAAAGAAAGTTCATACAACAATAATAAACAAACAACACTTATCTGAAACTCTTTCCCAAAGCAAATCCCTTGTAGCTTCTCTTAGAAAATGTAGAAAGAAGAAATCTCTCACTCTCCTTCTCCAACACTCTTAGCAAAGAATTCACACTTAAACTCACCACAAAAATTCAAAACTATAAAGAAAATAAATGACTAATGGCGTAAAATGGCGTGAAGGTAGTGGAAAGCGGTCAAAGGCTGCGAAGTGGCGCGAAAAGGGGTAAAGAAAACGGGGCGAAGGACCTCTTTTCTGATCAATTTCAGCTCTAGATAGAGCCTAAGGTCGGTTTTCCAATAGGTGCATCAAAAAACTCTTCAAAAAATGTCTAGATTCGTCAAATGTTATAGAAATAGGGTCTGCACCGACACTTGCATCGTCAGGGCCAGTGGTTCGTAAATAAAATCCATGCTCTCTGTCAAACGGTGTTGTCGGCGGTGAACATTTCCTTAAAAAATTTCATTTTGACTCTGAATTCCATCATTTTTGCTTCTTTTTTGCTCCAAGTCCTAAAAATCAACAATCTGCAAGAAAACATGAAAAATACCTTTCTTTAAAGCACAACATCACCAAAAATGAGTATAAAATATAGGTCTAAAAATACATATATTTTTTGTGCATCAAATACTACCACGATACCACCGCAATAACACCACACCCGCAGTTCCGTGCAATTCCAACATACCATCGCATTTTCACATAATCCCTCCACAATAACACCTGCCTTTTTTGTTCCTCGCTAATAACACCGCAAAACTGCGGCTATTCCTACATCATAACACCACCTTGCATTTTCTATGCCAATAACACCTCAATAACACATTGAATACTACCACCAATAACACTGTTTCTGCGGTAACTCCAATACTACCTCCAATAGCACCGGTTCCACGAAACCTCCACGATAACTTCCCATTAACACCTCCAATGCACACTAGCGGAAACTCTCTAGCACACTAATAAAACCTAAATACAACCAAAATAGCCCCTCATAGATTACTTGAAATTCTGAAGGAATTTCAAACGCAAACCCTAGTCGCACTTCTTCCCCCCTTGCCCTAGCCTTTCGACGCAACGCTGTCTGTAGCTTTACCTTCTCCCCAGTTCATCTACTTGCCACTTTCTTCATCTTATTTGTACCATTGTTGCCACTACCTCCTTCCCTCTCGTTGGTCACCTCACCTCCAGAAAGCCAAGTTAAGTCCTTTCCTTACCTTTGGTTATAAAAACCCCATCAGGAAGAAGGTTTGAGGTTGTTGAAATTTTAGTGCCTTAGGGAGGTTCTGTTGGATTTCTCACTAGTTTTCATACATGTCTAAAAATATTAAACTTTTATATATACATTTAATACTTATTTTTAGTGATATTGCACTTTAAAGAAAGGTAATATTTTTCTTGTAGGTACACTAAGTTTAGGCATTTGTAGCTTAAAGGATACAAAAAGGAAGGAATTTGGAGTCTAAAGACATCTTTTTATAAACATTAAGCTGGCCCCCAAGAGCCAGAATTTGGCGCCTAAGTGTTAGAGTACAGAGAATTTAGCGCCTAAGCACCAGAGATTGTTATTTTTTCCAAATGCATTGAATTGGACGAATTTTGAAATGGTGTCAAAGGAGACTCTTGGAAATTCGGCCTACATATTATATAATAGTGATTTTATAATAGAAAAAGTGTGTCAGAATTTTGTAGAAAAGGGAGGAATAATTAGAGATTATTGAAGAGTTGAATAGAAGATATTCTCTAAGAGTTGTAAGAGGAGAGAGCAATTAAGAGATTTCTTCTTCATTACATTTCTGAGAGAGAATTTAGTGATATTGTAAAAAGAGAAAGTGATTCAAACGAACTTCAAAGGATTTTCTTGAGGACGAGATTGAGTTAAGTAATTTGTGCTTTACTTTTTGTTGTGTAAACTTGTTTATATATATATATATATATATATATACATATTTTGTTGTATTTTCCTCATGAAATCTGAGTAGTTTGTTTTTTCCTTCTCCCTACAATGAGATATAATCATGTGAAGAATTGGAATTGTTTAGAAGTACTTTAATTTCTTAATTGTAATGATTCAAACTTTGATCTTCATTTACTTAATCAATCTAGCCAAATGTTAAATTAAAATTTGTTGTGAAACATATGATCCGAGAGGGCTATGCTTTCTTCAACTAAGTAAGAATCACATTTGATCTTATGGATGAGAATATAGTTCATGGGCTCAAGTGCAAATAGATAGGGAGATATGTTTTATTGGGCGTAAATTGGTGAATCTAGAGTGACAGACTAGGATGTCCAATTTGATGCAGTAGTTGAGAACCTAAGGCTAGTTGTTAGCCTCCAAGCAGAGGGACGGTGAGAACTCTAGAGTGGGAGCTAGTATCTTCTCAACCTAACCAAAGATTTAAGAACTTGAATCTGTGTTAGCCAATATTATTTATGCACTTGCAAGTGGGTAAAGAATAGGTATGTTCCTATTTGGCACAATATAATGTACGACAATTTGGATAATTTATTGATTATAATCTTATTGTAAAAGGGAAGGATACTTTCTAAATTCTGAACTCTTCTTCATAAAAATTATTTTAGTGACATTAGATTTTACTTTGAGTTTAGAGATAAGAGTAGTAAATATAATTCTTTTAGTTTCAAACTACAAATTTTGATCTACTTTTCTACTTAAGTTTTCTGTAGTTTAGATATTGTGTCTTTGAGTTATTATTATAAGATATCCAACCTCCCTGTGGGATCGATACTTAGGACTTCATTAGAGTCCTATATTACTTGTGTGATACATTTACTTCTGTTAGCATCCTAGTGATTATTTGAAATCTAAAATAAAAGCTTGATTCACAAGGAGTGGCAACTTCAAAGATTTAAAAAAAAAATTGACTATAATGAAGTAAATTATTGTTGAGATTGCCTTGTACATTCCCTCATTTAGTTGTCCACATATACCATGCATCAAGTTTTTGGCATTGTTGTCAGGGAGGCTTCGGTAAAATTCTTATAACTTAAAAGACTTTATTTGAACTAAAAGACTTATTTTAAGGAAAATTGTAGTGTAATTTATAAAAATATATAAGTTCTTGTGTGTGTGTGTGTGTGTGCTTATTTTTTGAATTGTTATTTATGTTTGTGTATGTGTAGTTTAGGATCTAAAGGATTAGTACCTTACAATTCTGAATTTGAACTAACTATAAGAAAAATTCAAAAAATAAAAAGAACTTAACAAATTGAACGAAATGACAAACAATTTAAATAATCAAGGTATTGAAAATGAACATCAAGTTGTACAGAGATTTTTAAGAGATTATGTTAATCCTACAGCAGATAAAATTCACTTGAGTATACAAACTCCTGTTTTGGCTGTTAATTCATTTGAGCTTAAATTTGTTATTATTCAAATGATACAAAATAATCAGTTTATGGGAACACTATCTACAGATCCAAACTTACATCTTGCTAGTTTTCTAGAATTGTGTGCTACATTTAAATATGATGGAGTGCTAAATGACGCTGTCAAACTTAGACTCTTTTTCTTTTTCATTAAGGGACAAAGCTAAGACGTGGTTAAATTCGTTAATACCTGGATCTATAAGAACTTGGGGAGATTTATCTCAGAAATCTGGCTAAATATTTTCCACTAGAAAAACTGCTAAGCTTAGAAACAATATTACATCTTTTTTATCAGTTTGAAGGGAAATCAATATACGAAACATGAGAACGATTTAAAAATCTCCTTAGGAAGTTTCCACACCATGCTTTACTTGATTAGTTAATAATTCAATAGTAGGATCTCTTAGATCTATCATTGATGCTACTGCTGGTGATTCATTAATGTCGAAACCATTTGATGAAGCATATTTTTTAATTGAAGAAATGACTACTAACAATTTTCAATGGCCCTGTGAAAGGTTAAATCCACAGAGAGTAGCCAGTGTTCATGATTCTGATGCAATTTCTATTTTGGCTTCTCAAATTACAGTAATATCTAAGAAGTTATATCATTGGAAAAAATTTATCTCGAACACCTCCTGTGATTGAGGAAAATTCACTAGGACAAATGATAGATTTTCAATCATCATATGAAACTTTGAATGCAATAAATAATCGATGTAATAACCCCCAGTTGGAAAAATCACCCTAATTTAAGTTGGAATTATAATAACTCTCATGGTGTAACTCCACAATGGAGGAACACTCCAGCAAACCATTTGAGAAATTTGAACAATTAGAGAAGTATAAACTATAGACCTTATTATCCTTCAGGCTTTTACAACAACCAACAATTTAAGGAGAAGATGTTCTCTATAGAGGAAGTGGTGTTACAAATGGGTAATCAGTTACAAAGTCAAGGATCTACAATTAGAAATATTGAGAATTGTTGGCATCAATTTTTGATGTCACGAGTGTAGGGTGTCCACCTGCATGACTCGGGATAACTTACGGCTCGTCCGTGACATCCGATAGTTCAGACACCCACCCGAGACCTTTTTGGCACGTGTTGAGGGGCACGTAGCCAGAGTCATTTTGCTAGGCTTTGGCTTTCACTTATGTGAAGGTCGGTCGGCATTTGACAAGTCAAACGACTCCGATTGGGGCAAAAAATATTATGTGCCGCGTCGCGCGCGATTTTGGTTCGAATTGGCCCGATCGTCAGCGAGGTTGTCCATACGACCCCGGACGACGAAACGAACTGCGCGATCACGTCCGGAACGTCGATTTTACTTGGAAATGACGTTCAGTTGGCTACGATTTTGAGAGCGAGCCTTAAATACGCGAATTATTGTTTTTATCCCTATCGCTAAAAAAGCGGTCCGAGCGGCATCAAATGACCCCGGATGACAAAACGGACTGCACCAACGCGTCCGGAACGTTGATTTTAGCTAGGAAGGACATACACTTTGTTGCGAGGACGTGTGCGAGCTAAAAATGCTATAAGAATAATTATAANTTTCTGATGCCTCTTCTGATTGGTTTGAGTTTGCTCACTACGTCAGAATGAAACGTTTAAGTCCCCACGAAGCGATTGCAGAACCTTTAAGGTATCCCCAACGTAAGTCTTCAGTGGGTACGTTTTGAGATCGTCTCTTCAGCGATTTCTTTGACATGGTTGATCTTACTCATCATGCTTAGTTGCATGTCGTACTAATCTGAGCTCCATGCTAACTCGATTAGTCCGTGCTTAAGTCGGGTATTCTCACACCCGCAGAACTCCCCAGCGAGAATTATATCGCTAATGCTCATGAGCCACCTTGGTGGTTAGACCTTTCTACGTCATGTGACCCCATTATTTTTCTCGACTACCTTGGTTGGTTTTGTCCACCACGTCGAGTGTCATGTCGTATCGACC